>JBAMJV010002687.1:0-237302 GCA_037951105.1 Echinarachnius parma
TATATATTGTGAAAACTCTATCGGGCTTACCACATTTCATGCGAACACTGGGAGGCCGCCATTATTAGGTTTGTTGCGGACTTACAAGTCAGTGATATGCACTAATGCAATTTCAATAGCACCTATTCAAGACCATTGTCTAGAATACTTGTAGATGCTTTGACGAGTCTGTAAATCTAGTGAAAAGCTTTTGTGTCGGCCCGTAGCACTACACGTCATAGTTTGCAAAGGCATGTCGGGCAATTACAAGAAAAAAATAATGAGCAGGGCTCCATCACCTTTTGCCGGCCGTAAGAATATGTAAAATTTGCAATGTTCACGTACGGATTTCATGGGATCCAGGAGCCCGAAGATTGCCAAGTTATGTATCAAATAAAATGTTATGTTCACCCTCTAAACGATAATAATAGCCGAAAGCCCATAGTTTCATTGCCCTTTAAGCCAAAGTATATTCGAGTACCAGTCCTGAGATGGGTTAATGAGACAGGCTAATTCTCTTTCTACAAAGGGAACAAGAAGACTTCAAGGAATAAAAAACTCTACTTACATTTCCTAAAACATTTTTATTTGTCTTTGAAGCATTCTTCTCAGAAATGCAATGTTTACATTTATTTTTTACATAAGCTTGAGTATATTCTACTTTTGTATGTCATGAGTATGTCTGCTCATCAATTTACAATGTTTGTTCAAGAATTGTTATGTTTATTCATTCTTGGAAGTTTCAAACGTCCTAGTCATTATCCCTGAAACCTACTAATGTAGGCCAATTAACCTGATCTTCTTATAGGAATTCTCAAAACGGCCCCTGGGTCGTAACCTAAAATCTACTATGTTGGCCAGTGTACCAGATATTCCTTCATAGGAATTTCAAATGACCTAGTGCTAGTATTAAATAATCCAACTTACCCACATACATGGCATTCAAGTTGACCCAAGTATACACAGTTCATCCGGCAGAGTGGTCAGTTGGTTGGAATGCATGCACAGTTCCTCACAGCTGAGTTAACTGACCGATGGCCGGACTCAGATCGGTCAAAGAGATTGTGGTCACTTTGAGGACGATGAGTTTGTGTAGGTTTTCCAGAGTGGACGGCAGTGAGTGCAGGTGGTTGTTCTTTGCAATCGAGCTCCTTGAAGCTTGCTGAAGTTTACATGCTTTTCTAAACAAAGTAGGGGGAAGAAGAAATGAAGAAAAATTAAATTATAATTAAAGATATATCTAATTGGGTTTTCATTCAATAAAACAACACATAATGTGTCCTCAGATAGTCCATAAGACTAAAATTGAACCAATATTAACAAAATTTGCATGTGAAATCGCATGTTCAAAAGATGTTTAACAATTCGTGGGACAACTTTGAAAGGGATAAGTCCATTTCTGATATTATGTTCTGGATACGCATACTTCTCTTTGTTTCTTGTCTAATGCTGATAACAATTTACAAAAATTATTTCCTCTCTCTCTTCTCATCTTGTGAGACAATAATCACATCTATTCCTTGAATCCTCCCCATCTAATTACTGAGCTACGTAACTCACTGGCAATTATCAAGGCAGTTGTACTGTTAAGAAGAGTTGTCTAGAGCCTACCGATGTAGAACCGAATTCTTCATCAGGCAGTGACGTCAGTCGATTGTTGGGACCAGATTCAGAATGGTTAGTTGAGCGTCCCACATAGCCAATCATTCTGAGGGCAGCATTTCAAATTCATGTCAGCTGAAATAGATAACAAGAGAAGGGTCATTATTATGAAACATATGACTAGTGTGCAAAACAGAAATTATGGATATTTAACGTAGATATTACTCATAGTTCTGTTGTAAAAAAAATAAATCAATTTTTGACCAGAACTTGGAAGGAATAACGATTCCACAAGGGTTAATGAGTGGAATGTCCTATGGACTCCTTCAAAAAGTAGATCAATGCAACGCTAATATATTATATTACCAACAAGACTACAGTGAGAAATGTACTTACTACATTTATCAGCAATTGAAAAGTTGTCAGTAGTGTCATTGGTTGACTGACTCTAGTCAACAATACTGATATAATTAGCTATTGTTGATTAGTTCCTTCACTTGACATGAGCCAGACTCTATAAAACACTCGCTAGCTTAGTTTCATGCATAAGTCTATTTTGATTGACGTGGCTAAGAATTAAACAAGAGATATATTTTTAGTTGCTAACTAGGGTTAAGTGGGTAATTAAGGCTTAACCAGCTACCACTAGTTGGGGAATAAGAAAACTGTTTGTTACACACAAAACTGTTATGATTCGAATGGACTTAGCATGGAACTAAGCTAGCAGGGTTGTATGAATATGGGCCCAGGGCTTCTATTCCTTGTAGGCTGAACTGAAGAATTAAGCTAGTTCTTTTTAACTCCCGTTCACTACGAGAATTCTGCAAATCTCCCATAGACTTTAGTACAACAACCAACCCGGTTCCACAGTTAGTCATTGGGTTAAATTAAACGTGGCCAACTGGAATTCCTTGCAATTTAATTTTGCACAGAGGAGTGTTAAAGATGTTCCTCACCTAAGGTCCATCTCCAGTGGTTTCTCATCACAGGCCGATTCTCCACCACACACAGGGCTGCTGCGTCACCAGTAGTACCGTGGGCTGAGCACACAGATGACTTGTTGCCTCGGAGCAACAACCTCCACAACGCTGGTAGCTTGCCATACAGATCATAGTATACAAGAGATGTCTGTGTTATTAAACTATGTTTGTAATGTGTTGAAATAGTCTCTTCTTCCTCTTCCACAAGTAGTATTGAATTAATTTTGCAACCACAGAGTAGTAACGGACCTGTTATAATTATCAGACAACCTTTATGAAGACATTATCGTCTGATTAAAAGTTTATTTACAAAGCTATGGGACTTCTTGCCCATTGTCATCTACTTTCTCATGTTCCTACTTACGTTATATCCTTGTAAATGGTAGTTTTATTGAATTATCATGTGAATATATTTTATATATCTTGTTGATTTTTCTCTGGGCCTATGAAAAAATTTAAAATTTAGACATTTATACATGTACAAAGGTGTCATTGGGTGGAACTGTGGGTATAAGCCAATGTATGTATAAAGTACACAGCTTACAGGTTCGTATAATGTATCCCCCCCCTCCCCCCCCCCCCCCCCCCACCCCCCCCTTCGTTATAAAATTCTTTATTTTCACAAACACAGATTTACTTGTTAGAAAATTGAAGAAGAAAAAAACTTGTACAAGTTTGTCTACATATTTATTAAACTCACCTGCACTTTCTCTTGGCTCGGTAGCAGGCCACAACTCCGGCATGACAACGATATTGGCTGCGATCGGGGGATCTCCATGCAAGATATGATCACCTGTCAACCCGATGTGGACTGCCTCTTCTCAGGTTACCCGACACACGCTCATGCCTGTGGCTGCTGCATATGATAGGGAAACAAGCCAAAGAACACTATGTCAATTTGGGGGCCTTTAATTACTACAGAATGCTGGCTATTTATTGCCAGGAAATAAATTATTTTATATTTGACAATATCACTTTTATGTTTATTTTTTTTTCTTACAGAATACTGGGGTGCTAACATTTTCAAATAAATGATTGGAAAATAACAGATTAACCCATTGCTTACAGGAACCTGGAAGGTTGCACACTACCAGTCAAGACCACTGCTCCAGTGAAAGACATTGTTTCATTCATTTCATATGCATCAAAATTGCCTGGTATGCATATTAATAGCTTAGCAGAGGAGTTTTCTTTTGAGCTTTATCATAATGGAACTACAGGGTTTTTACAGAATGAATTTGAATAAGAATATTTTATGAGCACCTTGCATATTCCCAAACTATGTAAAAGCAAACTTGCGAGAGCTTACAATATTAATGTCCTGTATAACGTGTAAATAATAAGTCTCTGACCATATTTGCTGTGACTATGCAGGTTCCTGCTTTCAAAAATAGCAAATAAAAAATATCACCACCCTTTTAACCATGAGAGGATAAAAAACAATGAAAGCAGATTAAATGTAATTTGAGCTTCTCTATTTAATAGCTAATAGACGAGGGAAAGCAACAATGTTTTATGCAGCATGTTTGTACTTACACTATTCCACGCTTACGCCCCGTGTCCTAGCGGATGTTTCATTGTAGCCATCGTTTGGTGTGACGAGGATCAGTTACATGCTCCCCGTGTCTCCCCCAATGTCCTGTAAATCCCACCGACACAAAACCGTCTCGAAAGGACGGCTCTTCCTCTCCTTGTGCGTTCCCCACGTTTCTCTCTTGTGAAGCAGGCCGAGGATGAGACACCGCACGGAGACCGGAGAGATAGACCAGGGGTGAAGACAGCGAAAGAGAAGGACTGGACATCATCGGCGGTGAAGAGGAGGTCAGTCAGACTGGACAGTCCGGGACGTGACATAGGTCCAGGTCATGGTATTAGGCCCAACATGGTCTCAAAGAAATAG
This sequence comes from Echinarachnius parma, assembly GCA_037951105.1. Classification (NCBI taxonomy): domain Eukaryota; kingdom Metazoa; phylum Echinodermata; class Echinoidea; order Clypeasteroida; family Echinarachniidae; genus Echinarachnius; species Echinarachnius parma. The sequence goes on from JBAMJV010002687.1 coordinate 4,462, forward strand.
CCCAACATGGTTCCATGTGCATGGCTCCTCTTAATACAGAGGATGTGTTTCAGAATGTACAATGTACACGGAGTTGTCAAATCTGGAAACCAATGGGGAGATAACAAGAATTGTTAGTCATTGAGCCTTGAGACGTCCTTAAAACATTTAGCGACCAAAATTAATTTAAACCACTAAAACCTAAATTTAAAATAACCATCTGTGAGGAGGATCCCAGAAAGTAGAAACCGCCACTTCAAACAGTTTTCCCCGACTTTTGTCTTATTCAGTTATACTATAAAGTTGTGTTTCTGGAAGCCTCGCTACGAAAAACGGACTGGAAATAATTTCAAACGATCGGTATCCGGTAATAGGGCACAGTTTTATACTAGCAGGTCCTACTAATTAGCGCACACTAGTGCGAAGTATGATCAGGCTACCAAATATGGCCCGTGCTGTAATATGGCCCCCCTGTTTATCAGCTGATTAAGTGCATTAACAAAGAAAATTTCGCGCAGTGAACTTCATTTGCTTATCTATTTTCTTTTGTGGTAAGCGCAATAAGACTCATCGCGCAAGCAAAAATCATCTTCTGCGCGCTCATAGTCAAGTGTGTACAAATGAATGGGATTTTTTTTTGCACAGGGGATTAAATAACATGGCTTCAGAATTGGCTCAGATTTGGCAGATTTGACACGTTTATACAAATGTTGTGGATAAATTATCTTCAGGATTTTAAGAACACTTTGATGGCACTTTCATTGGAAAAAGTTTATTATTTTTCAAAGAAAACAGACTTTAAAAAGGGGGGCCATATTACGGCACCCTCTTTCAATGTGATTTTTGTGCGCAGTGAAATGCAAATCGCCATTATGGGACAATTACGATCGCAGTCGGCAGATAAGGTATGGCATCATTTTCATCTTCATTTGAAGTTCATTCTTTACGAATTTTGTGTTTTTTACTAACTTAGTTTTTCAGATGTTTGTTCGCAGTAAATTAGCTTGTTCGCACTTCTTTGCGCTTGTTTGCAGTATGATGCGGTGGCCGAATATGGCCCCCCTAATCGGTTGTTAAAAATTAGGGGGGCCATATTCGGCCACCGCATCATACTGCAAACAAGCGCAAAGAAGTGCGAACAAGCTAATTTACTGCGAACAAATTTCCCATTCTCGTGCATAGCTTGTTCGCACTTAATAGTAATTGAGCCATAGAATTATGAATAAACAAACCAACCCAAATAACTACATTGTAGAAGGCTCACTTAACGCGCGCAAGTCACGTGTCCAATAGACTTTGTACATGGGCAAGATGGCGGAGTGAAGCGATTTTTGAAGTACCAAAGGAATAACACTAGACGTCATCGCGTAGTGACCTAGAAAGACTTGACCAATCATCATGCTATGAAGTGCGCGTAGACTATCGCGGCTATTTTCCTGCGCACTGTCCTAGATTGTATCACGCTTGAGAACAATGGGATCTATGGTGACGTATGCATATGAACTTGTTTTATTGACCTCGATCTGGTGACGACGCGTATTAACTGCTCTGTGATTGGTTTATGTAATTCCCAAGTATCCCATAATGCAACCTGCAGTGGTATTCCTTTTGATGATCAAAAATCGCGGCACTCTGGCAGAGTGACACCCCCCTGAATTGAGCGCAGCAATTACTATTTACTGCGAACAAGCGCGAACGGGATTTACTGCCAACAAATTCTCATTAGTGCTGTAACTGACCTTGATGATCGGATCGTTTGATCGGATCGGCAAAATTTTATCGATCTTCGAAATCGGATCGATGATCGGGATCGGATGATCGGCAAAAAAAAAAAAAAAAAAAAAAAAAAAAAAAAAAAAAAAAAAAAAAAAAAAAAAAAAAAAAAAAAAAAAAAAAAAAAAAAAAAAAAAAAAAAAAAAAATCGTTTTTTTTTCTTTGGAAAATGATCCCCAAAAAACACATTTTGGGAATATAAATGAATACCAAAGCAACATATATCCATATTAATAAGCCCAAGGTAATCTTGTACGGGTATGCTTTCATTTCAAACTGATTAGGCTACCTCTTCTTTTACAAAATTACTCACGCCGATTTTGAGCTTAGTCCCATGTGATTAATTTGGCGTAACCTTTCAGAAACACATGGGACTAAGCTCAGAACCGGCGCGAGTAATTTTGTAAAAGGAGAGGTAATCAGTTTTAAATGAAAGCATACCCATACAAGATTACCTTGGGCTTATTCATATGGATATATGTTGCTTTGGTATTCATTTATATTCCCAAAATATGTTTTGGGGATCATTTTCCAAAGAAAAAAAACAGATTTTTTTTTTTTTTGCCGATCCGATCTTCCGATTTTTTCTGCATGATCGGAAATCGGCAAAAACGGTCCGATCATGTATGATCGGATCGTGATCGGCATGCCGATCCGATGATCGGTTACAGCACTAATTCTCATTATGAAATCATATGTTCGCACTTGTTAAATGCCGTTCGTGCTTGTTCGCAGTACATTTGTTCCCCTTATTCCATCGATATGTATTCTAGGTCTTTACACTAAAACCCAAAATAAGCGATATGTATTTTTATATCGATGGCTTATTTGCGCTATATAGTATATACAGTAGTTTGCGCTTGTTCGCAGTACTTTGCACTTGCTCGCGCTAATCAGTAGGACTGGCAGTAGCATCATCCAGATTCAAATCAAGGCAATATGACAATCATTATCAATCATTATCATCATCATGATGATCATCATGATCATCATCATCATCATATTCATGCATCATGACTCAACTCAAATTCTCAAACTCAAAGCCGACATGGTCATGTCAAGAAACTGAAACAAGCCCAAGGCACAATACTAATATTAATAACACAATTAGTCATGACACAACTCACAAGACTCACTCAAGTCTCAATCTAATAACGTTTATAATTATAGTCACCATCTGGAGGCGATTTGTGGGCGATTTGTGCAGTATTAACAAGATCAAGACAAGACAACAATCTGAATTCTGAGAAGTCTACTCTGAGTCTGAGTCTGACTATCTGACTTTGTCTTAAACTTGGTGAAAAGTCGCACATCAAACACAAAGTCTACACAACAAGTATCTAGCTGAGCATACAGGGCAAATACTAACCGTATTCCCCGTTATTTTTGCTGAAAACAAATTGAGCAAAATAATTAAAACAGTCCCAGCTCAGCTAGCTCAATGCAGCGGAATGTGTTATAATTGTTATTGTTGATGTACACTTGCACTGTGCTTCCACTTTTGTAGGAATATCATGTTAATTTTATTTCCGTATGGAAGCACAGCTTATCTAGTATTAACCTTTTATCAAAACCTTTTCATATACTAAATAAATGATTTGAAAGACAAATAATGTTAAAATATAGGTTGATATAACATAGAATTAAAATATATACAGGCAATTATACAGTTAGATATAAAAAACGCAAATAATACAAAAAATTGATACGAAAGGGGACACAAATTTTAATAATTCTATATCCACAGATACCTGAACAAAGACTAATAATTGACAAATGGGCGGAGCCAGTAATAAGCAGCTAAGCTGCAGTAGCAAGCGCAGCACATGCTCACGTCGTCTAGCCCGGTAGCGCCCCGGTGCTGCGATGTCCCCTGAGCTCCCGCTATTACCCAGCTGAGCTAGCTAGCTGTAGACTACTGCCTACTGGCGGTGCTGGTAAGTGTTTTTTTAAATTATTTATCTTGTCTTTTGCATCTAATTTTGACCGTGATTTTTGTTGTATATGTAGAACATGCTCTTGAGTGATAAAAAGGAAAATAATGAGAGGACAAAGTAAGAGGAAGAGAGCCTAGCCTGGCCTGAAAAAATGGAATGAGTTGAGATGTGTTTATGACCGGGAGATATAACTAAGGTACAACTACAGTACTTACAGCCAGGGATACCCCTACACTCCTGTCTAGATGATGATGATGATAATTATTGATTCAAATTAATAAATCAATGAATCTCTGAATGGAATCCGGACATTGCTGAAACAGCAGCACTAGCGTCCAGAGCTGGTCATGTCTAATCGTGCGTCGTGCAATTTAATTTAAACTGGTTGGCTGCCGGCTGACAAGAAAACTACCTAAAGTTTCATTGTGTTTTACTGTATCTAAGGTAGATTGTCATGAAGATTACTAATAAAAACATATTTTCCGCGTCGGAAAACCCAGTAAAATAAAAAAATCAACTTTTAAATTCACTTTAGTAATCCCCGTAAAAAAATTGAGTCCGGGCGAAGAAAAATGACGTCATCTTTGTGACGTCACATGCAGGCAATCGCAGTATAGCTCAGTCATAGACGTACACGCTGAGTGCAATACTCACGTTGACAGAGAGATATTATTTAGATTTTTTTCAATATTTGCAAACATTTGTTATATATTATGGACGATCTACACTCAGATGTGTTGCTGCAAGCTGCTATAATTCATTTCTTAGGAATTTTCAGTTAAGCCTCAATTTACAAGCAAAAACGAGTTTGTTTTACAAGCAAATCATAGGCTCTGCATGTAAACCATGCACATTCCTCCGTGTTGCGGTCTGCTTGTGATGTCATGATCCGGGTTGCACGTGCGCACATTCCCGCTCCGCTATAAATTACTTTTTTAGCAGTATGGAACGCCGATGCGAAAACAAGCAAAAAAGTTGCATGAAATTTACCTTTCTTGCCCAACTTAAGGATTTCTTTGAAAAAAAGAGTGTGGTATATCAATATAGGCACATATTTAAAGCTATAAACCTGAATCAAAGCCGGGATTTCACCATACATTTAAGGTCCTTATCAAGTTGATTCTTAAAGGCTAATGGTGTATTTAAATTTTTAGTTGCAGGGGGCAGGTTGTTCCAGTCTTTCATCGTGTTACTGTTGGGAAGAAAGCTATTGAGATATGCTTTCGTGCGACATTGAAGGAGGGTACTATATAGCGATCAGGGTCTCCTCTCATAGGTCGGGTTGCTTGTTTTACATATGGTGGGATGTTGACAGCAGTTTCCTGATGAAGAGCTTTGTAGAACAGAGAGAGTCTACTATTACTAACCTTCCTTCGTTCCTGTAAGGGGGGCCAGTTTAGCGAGGTCACGTGGTCAGACACTCCTGTAATTCGACGGTAGTCATTAACGACAAACCCTGCTGCCCGTCTTTGAACCATCTCTAATTTATGAGGTTGGATTGATATGGGTCCCATACAGATGCAGCATATTCCAGTTTAGGGCGGACCAGGGCCTTGTATAAAGCGACAAACTAACATGTCATTGCGACTGAGACAGTGAGATGTTTAAACAGAGTGAGTGCATGAGTGAGAGTCAAGAGACAGATTATGAAATTGAAATACGCCTGGCCTGAAAATAACGGCTGAAAATGGAATGAGTTAAGATGATAATTATTGATTCAAATTAAAGTGACAAACTAACATGAATTTCATGTCATTGACTCGAGACTGAGACAGTGAGATTTTTTAGACAGAGTGAGTGCATGACATACCTGTTCTGTCATGTGTAAAATACTTTGTATGTTACTCATGACGCACTACGTGGTACTATTGTTCTATTTGATACCGGTAGCATCGGTCGTAACTATTAACAACTGGGTCAAAGTACCATCAAAGTGAATTCGCGAACACCCCTCGCGTACTGCATGCCATGCTGTGCGAAAAAACCAATGCACTATGGCAATGCGATTCTGTACGGTATGCACAAACAGTATAGGCGAGGACAGCCGGTGGTGCATGAGTGAGTGACTTACACAAGAGACAGAGTATGAAGGCCTGAAACCTGAAATATGAATGAGTTGAGATTTGAATTATTCAAATAAAGTGACAAAAAAATTAGTACTGACATCATTATTCAAGAGACTGATCATGACTCAACTGAGTCTGAGACAGTGAGGTATAATTTGATTTTTAGACAGTCACAGAGTGAATGCCTGAGTGAGAGTCAAGAGACGGAGTATGAAAGTGAAATAAGCCACATCAGACAATCATCAATTGCCGCTTATATCACTTAAGTCAAAATGCCAAATTCAGTGATGTTTTTTTTCTAAGAAAATTAAAATATTGAACGATGAACAGGCAATGAAATTTCAATGGGGGGATAATTAGTTCTCAAGAATGCTAGTATCATATGACACATTTATATTCGATTTAACATACATTATCTGTACATTATCATTGAACATTTTATACTAATATACATCATACATGTATATTAAATGTGTCGATTGTCACACTTCACTAGTATTGTTCTTCTGAACTAAGAAAGAATTTTATTTTTTCTATTCTAGTTTGCTGGTCAAGTAATAGTATCACACACAATAGAGGTGATGCAGATATTGTAGATAGGTTCTGGAGAAAGATAACTCACAATTATACTGCCCAGGACTTGGATATTGTGAAAGTGTGTATAAAAGTAAACGTCAACAATTCCTGACTTCTATTTCTATTTGAATGAATTTCTGTGTGGATATGTTGGCCATTCGTCTTTGTTCTATTCTTTTCTTTCATATTAGATTAACTGTCTGGACTCTTGACACTAAAGTCTGGACAAACAGAACTTCTTTTAAAAGACTGTCTATAGGATGCTGTCTTAAGCTGAGCATCAGATAGGTGGTATTGGAATGACTGACACATCTTCATCACAAAAGTGCAACCCCATCAACCAAGGGTCTTTAAAGGTTTCATGAGAAGCAGGGTATCCAGCTCTAATCTTATTTATATTGTCTGGAGCTGTACGATCTAGATGACTGTGATGAATCATCAATTGGTTATATTTTATTTTCCCTGCCAGAAATTTGTTCAGTAATAACAAACTGACAACAGTTTCATGCAATATCAAGGAACATGGCAAGTTCACTCAGTTTCTCGATGACCAGGATACCTGCCAAGTTTTCCCGCTTCAACTTCCCTGTTGATCACAACTGCTTGCACCTGGGCATTTCTAAAAGCGCTTCCAGCCAGTTTTTTGGTGACAGATTGGATGGCTATTCCATTGTGTCACTCATAACGGGAGAGGAAAGCACAACTTCTGAAGATCAAGAACTCTTTGTGTGCCTTCAAATCCTGGAGGATGATCTAGTGAAAAAATCTGTATCGCTCTCTCAAGTTTCAGAGTGCCCGGATACCATCACTCTGTATGCCACCGATACTTTTCACAAGCACTACAAAATTGAAGACCATGAGGATGTGTACATCCGTGCGGTGAAAACGTTTCCGCTCTCCAAGGTGGTGTTCGGGGCAAGAACGAGTCGATGTTACAATTGGTCAAAGAAGCGTCTCTTCAGCACGGGACTTCTCGTATCGGCCTGTCAGCAGAGAGTTCTGGTTAGGTCTAATGACCGCTTCTTAGCGCCTGTCATTCCGGTTTTCAGTGGAGACGAGGCATATAGCCTCGCTAATTACTCGGACTTGATAACGCTTGAATGCGAGCCAGTTCTGCAAGGACTCATCTCGGTTAATACAACCATCATCATCACAGACATGTCCACAGCAGTTCCAACCCTTGGAGAAGTACCTGGTCAAGATGAGCGACATAATTTTGGAAGCTCAAGGGCGTGTTCTCATTTGCCAGAACCAAGGATCATGTCAGATTTTGCTGTTGGGATGCTTGAAGAATACAGCGAGCTCCCAACAGAATATTCTGATTCTGGAACAGTTGAAGATATCTTGGCGTCAGACTGCACCGGGAAACACTTGCCCACAGGAGAGGCACACAAACATGAAGTGTTGTTGAAACCAATTCTCATGCCAGTTTCATCTACGCATCTCAAAGTATTTGGGAAAACAAAGGACTCCAGTTTTGATGAGCAGTGCGAGTTGGCTTACAAAATAGGTGTAACTAAAGATACACTGGACAGGCTACATGCTTTCAACGGAAGTTGGGTTGTAGTTTCAATGGCAGAGAACACTGAACAGCATGGATCCGAAGAGACAAAATATAATGAACAAAGGGAGGCTAACTACAAAAGCAATCAAGGTGTACATACAGCAGTTCCTGACAGAGTCATAACTATTCAGACATCTACTCCTAAAGCCATGCCAGGGAAGTTGTCTGCAAGGCCACTGTTGCCCGTTTCCCTTTCAAACACACCCATACCAAAGAAGGATAACAAAATGCCAGACACTTCAGCCTCAGGAATGGGTACGGATCAACCAAGTGATCCTCCAAAAGAGCTTTCCAAAGATGCTTCCCCAAAAAGGAAAATGAGTCATCTAGCCCAGATCTATGTGGTGAATCAAAAGACTCTTGGGGTCAGCGAAAAGAGGAGCAAGAGGAATGGAGCTCATGTACCTTTCGGCAGGAACGACTCTCCAGATGTGGTGATCCAAAATGATGCTGTCGCTCTGTCTCCCCATCTGTGGTTCAACATTCAAGAGAAGCCGTCACAACTGATCCAGCTGGATGCTCTGATATCAGTGAAGGTGGGTCCAATTTGCATTGCATCAAATATTTTATCAGTTATATGCTGTATTTTCATATTTTATTTTATGTGTACAATATATATTTTACTTAATAAAAGTGCCTGAAATACGTTGGTAATATTACATTACTAAATAGATTTCAAATTAATCTGGAGTAAAGTTCCTAGAATTTTAGCCTTATTTTATTTTGGTTAAAATCTTTCAAAACTTGAAGAATGTCAAATTAATTTCAGACTCAAGATAATTAATGATCATCATTTTAAGTAGTATGCACACTTTTTTTTTTATTTCAGTCTTGTTGATAATTTGAGATTTGTCAAGAATTGAGACATGTATGCATACTAAAATTTATATATTTTTAAATTTTATCAGCTTGCCAGTGCCGAACTCGAGGAATATTCTAGCATTCTTGTAACATCAAGAAGCGTGACTACAAGCTGCAAGCCACCCTGTGCCACTGCCGTCCATCTCTCACTGGTCAAGTCCCCCCACTATCCCATGACCAGCCAGTTTGATGAGGCCATCAAGAAGTACTTTTCAACTACAAGGTGAGAATGGTTACAGTGTGAAGATTATTTCGTTTTATGTGATGGTATGGCTGAAACCTTAACCTTTCCATTACCAAATATATCATTTTATTAGAAGCAAATGCAAGTTCCCAAGTATGAGTTTGTAACAAAGGAGTTATCAATGACCTGCAGGTGTCTTTGCTCAGGCTACCCCTCCTCTCCCCATTGTGCCCCCTCCTATAATTACCATTGTTATGACTTTGTATACATGTGACATCATGAATATTGAATAATGCATGTTTTTCAACTGCTATCAAATGGGGATCTATTCAGAGAAAGTGCAATAGTGTTTTCAACATTTTCTAAAGATAAAATTAATTATGATTATAACTATTCACTAGCATTCTTAGCGCTTCTTTTGTGCCATACAAGATGCTAAATATTCTGAGGCAAACACTTCCTGCACTGTTAATCTGAATATTAAATTACAGTGCTGACAATTTACACATTAATATTCCACAGACTGCTATCCGTTGGGGATATAATCAGTATCAGCACCAGAGAATTCCCAGAGTTCACTCAAGACATAGGAGAGGGAGGAGGGCATCGACTACCATGCGTCTTCCTCCGTGTCAACAAGATCACATCGTTCTATCCTGGGGGCGTGTCCTACCTCGTCAACTATCTTCACACTTCAGTCTATCAGGTATATATAGTACAGTTATTGCAAATTGTAATCACACTTTTACCAAGTTTAGTTATTTGAAATGGAGGGAATAACCCAAATTTCATTTTCAGATTAACCCGTTCAGGACTGGTCCGGAAAAAAACTTTGGTTGGGGTCAGTTGAGAATACGTGATACACCCAAATCAAGTCTTGTCACATACACAGGTTAATAATCTGGTTCTTTTAGTAATAGCTGATGATTTATCTTATTCATGGATTCACATTCAACACATTTAGTGCCACAATTGTTAAAGTGATCCATTAACTTTGTAAAATTCAACCAAAATCACTTGGACCTTCCACGATTCTCTTGTACCCTGTTGGTTGGCTTATGTTATGGTAACAGAAGAATGAAAAGGGCCAGAAGTCCCCCTAATTATGGAGAAATTATGGTTGATGTCCTGGCATTTATGTCCTTCAGCAAGACTATCTACATTGATGATCTCTACCAAGAAATATGAATGAGTCATGGTGCCACAGGGCTACAGTTGATTAGCCTTGCACCATTTATTAGCAGCATAATATTGCTAGTATGCTTTCCAGGGAGTTGAGAAGGTACACAATATCACTGTGGTTTCAAACTGTCTGTGGGTACTGACATGGCTAATAAAAGTGCCAGGAGTGTCTTAACCCGTTCACTACGAGATTCTAAAATCTCCATAGACCTTGTACATAGCCCACCCGGTTCCCGTAAGCAACAGGTTAACTTGACAGACATGTGTCTATTTAAGAATATGGTACGTTTGCCTCTCACAAAGATTCTTTGCCTTTACATGCTTTTACAGACTCTCATTTTCTTACACCAGTGATTTTTTAGTAGAACATGTGTTTTTCAGCAGTATTTTTCTTCATTCTATCATTATTGTCTTTAATAATGTAGGAAGGACCAGCAGGAAGCTATGTGCCAGTCACTGCGGAAGAATATCTGAACAACAAGCTGGACCCTCTCTGGGCCTCCCCTCTACCACCAGGGATCTGCAAGTACTCCTACCAACTTGAACAGCTCATTCTACCTTTTCTGCTAGGAAGGTAAGTTCTACCTTTTCTGCTAGGAAGGTAAGTTAATAATATATACCTATGTCAGATGCGCCTGGTTGCAGCTCTGACTCTCTCTTCAAACTTGTTCCAGTATCTGGTGTAAACTTCTGATTCTACTTCTAAATCTATCACCAAATGACTCAATTTGTATTGGAGACACATTTGGATGCTTTTGGAGACAGTTTTTATACTGTTTTAAAGGAGATTTGGAACTCAAAATTTTGCTGCCCTGTATTGGATTTCTGTACAGTGTTAGTACCAGTAGACATTTTGCAGTAGCCATGTCATTCAAGATCATCCAACCACGCTAACAAAGAAGGATTTGTTCAACTCTATTGACTCCAGAACTTTCATTGACAGCTTCACAATGGAGGTCTTTTATCTTCTGGTGCTTGGGCTTTGTGGTGTGATTTGTACAACCACCAGTGAAGTACAATACACAGCCAAATCTGTATATACTGGTACTAGTGCAAGCTCTTGTCAGCAGCCATTTTGTACTTTGAAAAAGATTCGCTACCTTGGATGCAGGATTCGCTACTACAGTAGCTTTAATGCAAGTGCAACTTTCCAGCTTAAGCTACTGGTTGCCGGGGATGTTAACCCAAATCCTGGGCCTGATACTTCACAAAACAATGAGAAAATACACAGACAGTCACCTATCAATAATGTTCAGCATCGAATCAAGTTTTCTCATGATCAACTTATGAACATCAACTCGCCAAAGTGCAGGTTATCTCCAAAAGTATGGTTACATATTAAGGAACTAGGCATTAATAGACAAAAACCCACTAAGAGAGGAAAGCAAGGAGGGACCAAGAAGCGTCTACTAGTGCAGGAGACACTTCATAATCTGTCTTCACCATCAGCTAATACATCTGGGTATTGTAATTTTGCCCTGTGGAATGCTCGATCTATGAAGCAGAAAACACACATGATCTGTGACATCATCATTGAGAGGGATATTGATGTCATGGCTGTCATGGTGTGACTGTTGAAAGTAATCTTGATATGACAAGTCATGTAAATAACATTTGTAAATCTGCTTCTTTTGGTTTATATAGAATCGGGAGAATTAGGAAATATTTAGATGAAAGGACCACAGAGCAACTGGTACATGCTTTTGTTACTAGTTATTTGGATAATAATAATGCACTCTTGTATGGGATTCAGAGTTTACTCCAGAATAAATTGCAACGTGTACAGAATGCTGCTGCACGACTTGTTGCTAGGAAGGGAAAATTTGAACATATATCCGATATTTTGCAATCTCTTCACTGGTTGCCAGTTAAGTTAAGAATAGAATTTAAATTGTTAGTACTAGTTTTTAAGTGCTTGCATGACTCTGCACCAGGATACTTACAAGATCTTATTCAGTTACATGAACCTCAAAGGAATCTTCGATCTCAGTCTAAAAACTTACTGGTACAATCTCGGGTGAACACAAAAATGTTTGGAGACAGGGCTTTTCAGAAAACAGCACCAGATTTATGGAACTTACTCCCACAATATTTGCGAGAAATTAATAATCTAGATTCATTTAAAACTCAGTTAAAAACTCACTTATTCTTGCAACATTTTAGTTAGTTATATGTATAATTGTTTGTCTTTTTAGTTTTTACACGCATAGAGACAGTTGTGTTATGCGTTCTAAGAATTGTTTATTATTATTATTATTAAGAATACTTCAAGAATAATTCAAGAGTAATATATGTTCAGATGAGGAGGAGGATAAAAGTCATAATTTGTAGCTGGGTGACGCCAAGCTGTACCCCTTCGGGGCATCCCCTCTACCACCAGGGATCAACAAGTACTCCTACCATCTTGAGCAGCTTATTCTGCCATTATGTGAGGAAGGTATGTTAGTATGAATAATTCAAGAGTAGTATTTGCTCAGAGGATAAGGAATACAGTTTGTGAAAAGTTAAATCTGGGTTCAGTTGATGGTAGTTGCTGTAACTGACCTTGATGATCGGATCGTTTGATCGGATCGGCAAAATTTTATCGATCTTCGAAATCGGATCGATGATCGGGATCGGATGATCGGCTATAAAAAAAAAAAAAAAAAAAAAAAAAAAAAAAATCGCTTTTTTTTTCTTTGGAAAATGATCCCCAAAAAACACAATTTGGGAATATAAATGAATACCAAAGCAACATACCCATATTAATAAGCCCAAGGTAATCTTGTACGGGTATGCTTTCATTTCAAACTGATTACCTCTTCTTTTACAAAATTACTCACGCCGATTTTGAGCTTAGTCCCATGTGATTAATTTGGCGTAACCTTTCAGAAACACATGGGACTAAGCTCAAAATCGGCGCGAATAATTTTGTAAAAGGAGAGGTAATCAGTTTTAAATGAAAGCATACCCATACAAGATTACCTTGGGCTTATTAATATGGATATATGTTGCTTTGGTATTCATTTATATTCCCAAAATATGTTTTTTGGGATCATTTTCCAAAGAAAAAAAAACAGATTTTTTTTTTTTTTTTTTTTTTTTTTTGCCGATCCGATCTTCCGATTTTTTCTGCATGATCGGAAATCGGCAAAAACGGTCCGATCATGTATGATCGGATCGTGATCGGCATGCCGATCCGATGATCGGTTACAGCACTAGTTGATGGTCAACTCTAACAACCTTCTTAATTGTGGAATTGCATTGGGAAACTCCTACAAACCTTGCACTAGTATTGTCATCCTTATCGCTGCCTTCATCGTTGTCACTTTCCTCACTGTGACCTTGGTAATTGTAATCATTACCTTCAACATCATTATCATCATACGCAGCAGCAGCAGCAGCAGCATTAATCATCATCATCATCATCATCATCATCATCATCATCATCATCATCATCATCATCATCATCATCATCATCTCCATCGCATTCATCATCATCATCATCATTTTCATTATTACTATCCCTTTTATCAAATTGATTCTCCAATAGATCCCAATGTGATCGGCTGCCTCCCTCCATCCTACTGACTGGGCCAGTGGGCTGCGGCAAGGCGACTGTGGTGAAAGCAGTCTCCAGGCAACTCAACATGCACTGCGTTACTATCAACTGCTATGACCTGATGGCCGACACTGCAGCTGCTGCCGAAATTAAGATAAGGAATGCCTTCTTCAAAGGTAGGAAACATCACGCTGAAGTTAATCATATATTAAGTAAAGATAATTAGCAGTTTGATCAATCAGGGTAGCCTACAAATAAATAATGTATATATCTCCACTGGTTCATTTTCCTTAAAGGTGCACCTGTAAAGTGTCAGATATTGCCCAAAATGACATTTGAGACTTCAATCCTGTACCCAAATCATTGTAAGATATGTCTGAATGATGTGTGAAAGTTTCATTGAAAAAGAACACGGCTTTCCTGGATAAAAAAGCGAGACTATGCGTCAGCTTTTACAACAAATTACTGTATGACGTTTATGAGGTTTATGACCGTTCATTAACGCTCTTGAGCTGAATGATAGATATCGTCTTACTAAAGGGGCATTTGAAAAAATCTAACCCTATTTTAGTCTTCTCTTACCATAAGCTAAACAACACGGTAGAAGAGAAACGAGGAAGCTCCAAGTAATTTTCGTGGAGTTAGACACTTTACAGGCATCACTTTAAGCATAATGGCATTATCTTAAGAGTGGGAAGTGATATTGAAGAAATAGTTAATGATATATCTTGTTATAGTATGAACAGGGGTATCCCCTGTAGGTGGTTGATAGTAGTTAATGTACAATATATATGTATGCACGTTAGAAATGTGTTTCCAACTCCTAAAATAGTTTTAAGGACCCTTACCTTGTGTTTTACTGTATAATGGCATTTCGAGAACATCACTTTGTTTTCAAATCTTTGCTATGATGATGTGAATAAGTTTGTATTCTATATCCCGGCTCTTCTGTTTATTTTCAGCTGGCATGAGTATCCCTTGTTTGGTGCTGATGAGGAATCTTCAAGCCTTAGGAAAGGACAGAGATGGCTCCACTGACGGTATGTGCTATAGCCAAAAGAAGGGACTTGAATATCAAACATAATACGGATTCATATATGGACAAACTGATGCATATGAAGAACTATGGTATTATTGGGCATATAAGAGACAGAAGTACTAGAATTAAATGAAAGTTGGGACAGATCATCACCTCTGACATCCATAAGGGACAATAACCTAGAGAGAGGGAACATCATAACACCTGTATACTTTGTACATCGACCACCTGCTAATGCGACCACCTGTCTATATATGATGCCATGTACATAATTTCAATTTTTGTTGTTGTTATGCATGCAGCAAAACCTAAATGAAACTATGGACATGTGCATGTACAGATGCCAATTAATTACACATGTGCATATAGGCACAATATGCGACCAGAAATTCAAAACGGCCGCCAACCTGTCTAATGCGACCACCTGTCTATAGCGACCACTTTTTGCCGGTCCCTTGAGCGGTCGCGATAGACAGGTTTGACTGTATAATACATGACAAGCACATATTTTCCCCTGAATTGTAATAACTAAATGGCAGTTTATAAGAAGTGAATGTGCTACGGTTTTGCTACATTTTTCCCATTCCTTCAGACACCAGAGTAGCTGCTTACTTGAAAGAGACCATCGGAAGCCTCTCATCCACCTACCCCGACTGGCCCATGGTAGTCATAGCAACCGCCCCCTCGTCCAGGAGTGTTGCCGTGGGCATCCAAACAAGCTTCCTACATCACCTGCAGATGGAGGTAGGACAATTTTCACATTGTTATATATTTTTTTAATGTGATAGAAATCAGATGCATTTTACATTGAACAGTCCACTTTCTACTTTAAAAAGTATGAATTATAAAGGATTTTTTAGCTTTAATTTGGGGGTTCTTCTTTTTTGAATACTTTTGGTTACTAGTGGAAGTTTAATTGTAAAACTAATTACAGAGCAATACATTTCATCGTTAATAACAACCGCTAACAAATATCTTTAAAGAATAAATTGCTTTGAAACAAACAAAATTAGTCAAATATTTGGTTTATTTGATGAGATTGGAAATCATAATGGGGTCTACTCAGAATAATACATTCACAATCTTCTTTGAGTGTATATTGCTGTGGGTAAAATAGTTTCCTATCAATAACCATTTACATGTATTTTTGTATTATTGTTCACAGACTTTGACAGAGAAGGAGCGTTGTGACGTCCTCCAAGCCCTGTGTGAGAAGCAGTCTCTGGCAGCCGATGTAGAGATCCCGCACATAGCCAAGAGAACTGCAGTGAGTTCCATGTCCTCTTGTTGAGTATTTTTAGTTACCATGGTTTTTCCTTGTTTGTAATAACTCATTGGTCATTTCGTATACTGTAGTTCTGGGAGGCTTGATTGAGATCCCACACATAGCCAAGAGAACTATAGTGAGTTCCATGTCCTCTTGTTGAGCATTTGTAGTAACCAAGGTTACTCCTTATTTGTAATAACTCATTGGTCATCCCGTATGTAGTTCTGGGAGAGTTGATTGAGGTCTCACACATAGCCAAGTTCAATTTGTCCTCATATTTGTTTGTTGTTTAAATTTGTTAGAACTCATGGGTCATATATTGAGAGGGCTAACAGGCAGAAGATGTAGAGATTCCACACATAGCCAAGAGAACTGAAGTGGGATTCATATTCCAATACCTAATTTGAGTCTATTAGATTTTAGTAAAACTCAAATTTTTCCACTTATAGCCATGTCATTCATTGGCACATAATTCATGTCATTTGGTTGCTGTTTGCAAGGTCATAGTAATAGGTATCATGGCTGTCTTTCATTAACTTATTGGCCAAGCAGGTCTCAATCATAATGTAATAGCCTTGTCAATGAGAAGTGAAAAAAGAAAGAAAAGAAAATGAATAGAAGCGTAGTTGTGTTTCTATCTCTTGATGTATCAAATTCAGTCAGTAGTCCGAGTGGCAAGATTTGTAGAGCACTCGCAAGACAATTGATCCACTATTGCTGCTCTCTACCCAGATGTATAAATGAGGACCTGGTAGGAGATGAAAACCTCTGTGGGAATGATTGTTTAAGCCCTATGAGCCACATGGAAGGAATGCTTCCCAGGGAGATAGATGGTGCACACAATGTGTGTGGGCTGGCATTATATTCTTTAATCAGTGTGATGCCAGTGTAAAGCACTTAAAGATGATACTGTATCATACTAGGTGCTATATAAATCAAACCTATTATTATTATAACTATTAACCCCTTGCATACAGGAACCAAGTGGGCTATTTACAAAGTCTATGGGGATTTCAGAATCTCGAAAGGAAGGGGTTAATATAATTTTCTTATTTTACCAGGGTATGGTACTGGGTGATATGGCAGCGCTACATGCCCACACAGTGCGGGCAGCTCTCAGCCGCATCGTATCGGGCTGCTCCGTGGGAAGCAAGCTCTCCGTTCAGGAGGAGAAGGATATCTGTGCAGCAGGGGTGCAGATTCACCAGAGCGATTTTGAGGTGGCTCTCGGTCGTCTGCAGTCGGCTCATGCTGACAGCATCGGAGCACCAAAGGTATCTGTTTTAGACGTTCTTTATTATTACTTGTTCTTGCCTTAGAATCCAAACAACTTGCTATTTGATTCTGCATTTGTTAGTTAGACCAGCGGGGCGTTTCACAAAAATCTTAAATTGAGCTTAAATTCTAAGTTCGACTTAAAATTATGGAAAGCCATTTGTTTCTATGTAACATGTGTTCTTTACTTTTTTAAAAACAACACAAGATCAGGTAAAAAGGCAAAAATTGTATTCTATTATCTAGAAGATTTGATATTCTTGATATACAATTTCTTTGTTATATTGGTTGTGTCTGAAATGTCTTCTGCATGGAATCATGTTTTCATGCTGGACTTTATTAGGTGAATGATTTTTTAATAATGATCAGATAATGGGATAATAATACAAAATAATATACCCTACTCTGATCGTTTATCTTTGTTTGAATATTAGATACCAACAGTGAGTTGGGATGATGTAGGAGGTCTGTCAGATGTGAAGGCGGAGATACTGGACACCATTCAGCTACCTCTGCAACACCCAGAACTGTTTGCCGCTGGACTAAGGCGTTCTGGTGAGTGATGGAATAATGGAAAGAAATTGAAAATAAAAAGGCTCGGGAGGAAGTTCCGTTTTGTAAACATGGTTGTTACTGTTATTCAGGAATGCTATTAACTTTTGAATCCCATGAATATAAATTTAAACAAATTGTATAAATTAGTGTGGAAATTATTTACTGTGCTCGTTTAGCCTTGATTTCAAGTTCAGTTTTTACAATAATATGTTTGAAGTCAGCGTGTCTTTTGTGTATGATTTTCTCTTACAACTTTGGACTGAATGTAATTTTAAAAAACACAGAACATTTTAAATGGGCTCCTTCTTTCTACTGCTTAATTTTCTAAAAATGCGGTGCTGATAGAAACCCTGTGTGTGATTTTTGATCAACTCGTTTCATACCCACCTTATCCACTCATCTGCCAAATAAAACGACTGAATATATTGCATACATGTAACATCACACCAAATTGTGAGTATTGCACTGCATATTCAAGGGTAATATCATGTATGGTTAAACTATTCACTATGGAGATCTGGTGTAGCATGCAGTAACTTTATAGGAAATGAAATATCCTGTAGGTAAGGGGTCAAATATGAAGTGTTGCTTATCTGGTTAATTGACTGTCAGTGTGTACTAACAGATACACTTTATGGTATGTGGTAACTTCTGAGGTGTACCACTCTCCCAAAGATGAATATTCTTTTAATCACAATATATTTCTGGTCAGTTTCCCTATATGTTTGAATTAAGGAAGAATATTACAGATTATGTACTGTAAAATTCTATTCCAAGTTATCTATTGTCATGGAAACCTGCTTCAAAGAATTACAGATGCATCTTTAATTTCTCCCTCAAGGTGTATTACTGTTTGGCCCTCCTGGGACAGGAAAGACGCTGCTGGCTAAAGCTGTGGCCACTGAATGCTCTCTCAATTTCTTGAGGTACGTATTGATAGTCATTTGTTCCCCATCTTTAACTTGTTACCCCATTTAATCATGATTTTTTTTTTCTTTCCATTTATGATTTGTGTATGATTTAGAGTAGATGGATGTAGATTACTTAAAAGCTATTTTTGATTAGGCTTAGGCAATTTAGCCATCACTGAGACTCTGATTATTGGACCTAAACACAACATATCGTTCAACAATGCATGGCGTTTTACATGAACACAATACAGCATTATTGACGCATTTTACCAGTATTAATGAAGGAAAAAGTAGACCTCCTTTACATTCAGTATAAAAGAAATTTCTTTTAACTGTTGACTTCCCATAGAGTACATTTTGGATCTCGCCCTATTATTTTATCAAAGTTTAAACTATAACAGCTATAGTAGTCTATATTGATGTTGACATATAAGTTACAGTAATTTGACATTGATTGGAAAGGTTTTGTGAAGCAGAGTCTATCAAAAGTCGCAAAGTAATGAGACGGAGATTTGAAATTGTATGTGTGTTTGGTTTTTATGTTTCCAGTGTGAAGGGTCCAGAGCTGATCAACATGTATGTAGGACAGAGTGAGGAGAATGTACGGGAAGGTAAGAGCAACTCCTTCACAGGGAAAACAAATATAAGATTTGATTTCTGGGGGCTACTTTTCAACCATTCTTGTATGCCATATTAAAAGCACACTGAAATATATTCTGCATTGAACTCTATGCAAATTTACGAGGGCTCCGTTAAGACTTTCTGAGGCTCTGTTTGGGTCTGACTATCTGAGTAGTGAAATTCATGAAAATCAGTATGAATTTCAGCATCTGTACCTACACTATGGTCCCGTTGCAGAAAGATTGTAAGTTACAATTGAGTGTAAATCAGAAAATTGGCGCATTTCAACCAATCAGATTTGCACATGATCTGGCTTACAATTAATTGTAACTTACAATCGATTGTATCTCTTCCTGCAATGGAGCCTATGTGTGTCATGTTGTGACGTATTATAATATATGCTAGTGTGAGGATTAAATCTTCATATTGGCATGTTCCATATAAAGATATGTATGTGAGATTAGTCGGTTTCTTTATTCTTACTACACAAATAATGAAATATATATATTGTTCTTTCGCGTAGTGTTTGTGCGAGCCAGGAGTGCTTCACCCTGTGTGATCTTCTTTGATGAGCTGGATTCCCTGGCCCCCAACAGAGGGCGCAGTGGTGACTCTGGTGGTGTCATGGACAGGTATGCATATCATTCAATCTCCTTTGGTTAGCTCATCTTAGACTACCGCAGAACACCATCGTCAAGCACCCCCCTATATGCATCTTGCTTTTTGCTTTTAAAGAGCGCCCGCTCTCTGTCCAAACGGGAAACTTTAATCAAGAATGCATATAATGGTGAGGAAATTCATGATGATAATAATGGAGGTGAATCTCATGGAAACGTCTTTAAAAGCAAGATGCGTATAGGTGCTTGGGGGGTGCTTGACGACGGTGTTCTACGGTATTTGATGTTGCTATAATACGCTTTCTCTATAGATGCCAGCCCGAGTGTTTTTGGGACCAGTCCTTAGTCGGTAACTATTAATAATAATTTTAAAAAAATTTAAAAATAGGATCAAATAACAGACTGCTTTTGTTTTGAAGACCCTGCAATATTACCCATTACTTTACAAATTGCCTTTCACCTTTACAGGGTTGTCTCTCAGCTGTTTGCAGAGTAAGATGGTCTTCACAAGTGACATTTATTACTTTTCAATATTGACCATTTAGCAGGATCTTGCTTGATAGGTGTTTGACCATTTTATACTGACCATTTATTAACAGGGTTGTCTCCCAGTTGTTAGCCGAGTTAGATAGTCTGCAGATGTCTTTGTGATTAGACTATCTAACAATTGACCTAACCAATATAGTTGGACATTTACTTGTTTTTTAATACTGACCATTGATGCATAATTTGTGATTGACCCTTTCATACTAACCAATTATTAACAGGGTTGTCTCCCAGTTGTTAGCCGAGTTGGATGGTCTGCACAAGTCTGCAGATGTCTTTGTGATTGGAGCGACCAACAGACCTGATCTTCTGGACCCAGCTCTGCTCAGGCCGGGACGGTGAGCAAAAAACATTTTATGGATTACAAAATATTATCGAGGACTATATGAGATATTAAAAATGAGTTTTGTTACCCTCGTTAAAATAAATGTTAGAATTTAATTTCCTACATACTGATGGGAAATTTTTTGTAGCGATTCGTAATATTTCTTGAAACGTATGATATGATACTCTTATGAAATAGTCCTCGTTCGGTGGCAATTAGGAATCATACATACAAAATTCTCAACAAAATTCAAACTGTTATAACTTTGTTGTCCCTCTTATGTTTCAGCTCAGTTTTTTAATTGTGATACCTTTAATTTATTTTCTTTATAGCAAACATCAAATATATACTGTAGTTGAAATTCCCCTTTAATACACCTTTAATGGTAATACAGCTTGAGCGACAGGGTTGTTTGTTTCACGTCTGGTTTCAAATTTAAATCAGCACCATTTGTAATTCTTTATAAAAAATATGATTTGATTGTGAACCATGGACAAAATAAAATTAAATTCAATATTCAAATCATTTGCTCTCTGTAAGAATGAATTGCCATTTCTCTTCCTTATCTCCAGATTTGACAAGTTACTGTACCTGGGTGTGAGTGAGGATAAGACTTCACAGACAAGAATTCTGCATGCCCTCACAAGAAAGTAAGATTTGTAATTCCTCTTTATAATACTTTTCACTAAGTATCAATCCATTACAGTTGATTTGATGTTGATACACATATCAAATGCCCATATGTACATATTAGGACCTTGTCTATTTGCCTAGTCCTTTACACATAGACCTCACCCAGTGTGATATATCTTGGGCCCCACTTTAAACAAATTTTTTTTTGGATTAATCCTTTGAGCACTAAACCAGGATGGGGTCTATGAAGACTGCCTCTTATTCAGCATTTATTTTGTCCCCATTGGGCTAACCATGTATTTACAACTTTATACTAAATTGTGCTCAAAGTGTAGATTTTATAGCTGGCTAACATGGTTATGGAGCAAGTTTAACCCAAGTATGATAATGGTGTCTTACACTGCGATACATTATAAAAATGTGAATGTATTCATACAATAATTCATAATTTTACTTTCAAGATTCAGTTTGGGTCCTTGTCTAAGCCTAGACTAAAAAGAAGAATGTTGTACTCTAAACCTAACCTCCGTGGATATTTAAGCCTTGTGTTCTGATGAGGAAAGCAAGAATTCAGTTTTGTTCATAATAATTTATGTAAATTACATTTCATTTCTATCTTAATTCAATTCCGAGTTTCAGTTTGAATCCTGGGCTGAGCTGGAACTAAATAACATCCCCTGAACCGTACAGAGTAGATGGATTCATGTTCATACATTTTGATGCTGTGTTAGGAAGATAGTATCCTAGTTTACAGTCAGTCCCTTTCTTCATGTAATTATACAGGTTTAATTTGAGCCCTGGACTGAGCCTAGACTACATAGCAGATTGTTGTCCACAGAATCTCACAGGAGCAGACTTCTATGCTCTGTGCTCTGACTCCATGCTGGGAGCTATCAAGAGGAAAATCACGGTGCTTCAGGAAGGTATGTTCCTCTATTGCTTTCGCAGAGCTGCCAAGTCTCCTTGATTTTGCAGGAGGCTCCCGATAAATGTATATATCTTTCTGCATCCTGACAAAAAAATGAAAACCTTCCTGATTAAGCTTTTCCCACTGTGGTGCATGTACTTCCTAGCTATCTCTCTGATCGCTATTTGAACCCTCCCTGAATTAGATGTGTCAATGTTGGTAGTTTTGATAGTGTTGCTATGTTTAATTTAATTTCATTTACTTATGTTATTCATGTTAGTTCATTAAAAAAAAGGCATTAGTTGTAAGACTAAAATTATCCATTACACTATTAAAAAAAAAGAATGGTGTTATAGATTTTATGCCGATTTTCGATCGATTATTTCCTCCGGGATGACGCATTCAACTTGCAAAATTGACCACTTTTACATTATCATGAAGAATTAATTTCATGCTGTACTAATGATTTCAAGGAATGTTTGTTAAACGGTGGAATTTAGTGAGGTTTAGAGAGGTCTGATAAATCAAAGCCCTCCTATAACAAAGTAAGTTGTCTGGTCCTAGGTCTTTATATTCCATTGTTTTTTTACCTTGATATAACAAGGTAATTTTCATGGTCCAAAGGACTTTTTTTATATTTTTTAATATAAAATGCAGATTTAGCCCACCAGAGTTTGAAAGGAGCTCCGGAGGGCCAATCAATGGTTCACTGCAACTCGAATACCAAGAAAAAATTATCTAATACAAACAAAAAAAGGAACTCGTTATAAAGAGGCTCCACTGTACTTATGATTGCCTTCTATTTGATTGTTGTTCAGGTGGAGATAGCAGCGGTCAGGAGGTGGTTGTGGAGGAGTGTGACTTCCTGGAGGCATTGGACAGACTGGTACCGTCCATCTCAGAACAGGAGCTCATGCAGTACAAGCAGATACAGACCAGGATAAACAGGGGCTTGTGAACAAAGAATAGCCTTTTATAAACTATGAAATGAACGCAGAATTAAAGCAACCATAAAAACATGGGCAAGTTATTTCATGGAGGCATTGGACAGACTGGTACCGTCCATCTCAGAACAGGAGCTCATGCAGTACAAGCAGATACAGACCAGGATAAACAGGGGCTTGTGAACAAAGAATAGCCTTTTATAAACTATGAAATGAATGGAGAATTAAAGGGTACCACCAGACAGAGATTTAGCTCTCTTACATCAAAGACATATCCCAAATGAACATTCAAAACAAGTCTGTGATCCTGAAAGTATTTCTACATCGCCAGGGAATCATTTTTAATATCACCTGTCAATCATTCTGTCAGCGCAGTTCCGATAACGATATCACTTAACGATCCTCTTATCAATCGCAACTACGATATATCGCAGCAAGCACAGAAAATCTCAAAAATCTCTTGTGTGCAGCGAATAAAATATCAGCTTGGCGTTCAGAAACATCATCTATCACGTATACACGTAGCGCTGTACAAGCACTACTATACATTGCATGCATGCAGAGTAACCTACATGCATGGTGCGGTGGATATACCACGAACGTACTTCAATGTGCGGTGGCTAAATAGCGCCTGGGCATTATGTGTACATCAAAGTGCGAGTCGTGAATGAAAAAGCATGCAGTACAAAGAGATACAATCCAAACAAAATGGAGGTATTGGGATTACCTCAACGTTTTATCTGTGCACAAAATTAGCATATTCTTAGCAATATTTAGTGATTTATAGACAAAAAAGGGATTTCTGCATAAATTTGCATAATGAATAAAAAAATTATTATTTTCAACAAAAAAAACAATGCAATCTTGTAGATCATGTTGCAAGCTATCTGCGTGCCAAATTTTAGTAAACTAATACTCTTTGAATTTGCCAATAAATAATTATAATAATAATGTTGATTTGATACAGCGCTAATGCGGTGAGTATCATAGCACTTAACATAATTGTTTTTTAAATACATTATGACACGTTTTGTTTGAATGTTTATATGGTAATTGTCATTAAATATCCAGACAAATGAGATAATAAATAAGTAAGTACACGTACGAGTTCCGTATTTGCTGGTGTATAACCGCACCTTTTTCCATACAGATGAACTTGCTATAATATCAGTTTATGTGGAGTGAAAAGCTTGATAGGCTTTTCTGTTATGAATAATACTCCAATCAGAAACAAGTATGTGACTTATGCTGTTGTTTTTGTTGTTTTGTATACTTAGAGTTTACAAACGTTAGGGGGAAATCATGGAATTTGATTATGGTGCAATAATTTCCAGCACAGTTTTATTACGTAAAAAATGTTTTTTCCTCTTTCAATGACCATCTAAAGTTGGGGGTGCGGTTAATACACAAGTGCAGTTTATACACCGGCAAATACGATACATGTAATATATTTGTGCGATGTTTGTGGATATTTGTTATCGCAGCCAGAAATAGTATTACTTTATCCCCTTTGCTGGGGTGTTCTTTCATCAATAATGCAGAGCTGTCGGGCACAAATGTTTTTTTTTTTTTTATAGCCACAACTCGTGTGTTGCTGAAATATAAGTTTAAAGTAATTCTAATACCATACTGGGAAGGATTGTACACTATTTTTTGTGAAAGCCAACAAGCAGTAATGGAAAAGTTACGTAAATCAACTCTATTTGCCAATATAGTTAAAATAGTGTATAAAAGAGGGTTTATATGGTAAAATCTGAACTATAATGTTGTTAAATGCAGTTATATAAGGAAAGTTCCATGCGCGCCCGCAGAGATTTTGCCCAAATTTCACAGCTTGTTCGCCTGTGTTCGCTGGCCTGAGTTCTCGTAGCTACATGGTTTGCACAGAATGCGGATGAATCGAGTCTGTGGAAGGTGAAAGACCGTTGCATCACTCAAATAGTCACTTTAAAAAAAAAACGTTTATGTCCAACTTTTACTTTAACATATTAGAAATTATATTTTATTATTTTCATTTTCATTTTTGTGTGTGGGGCATTTCCCATTACTGCCATCGGGCTTCAAATAGAATGATCTATGCGTGCCATGGTCCATAATTTTTTTCCTGTAATTTTCCAGTGAAGTCTTGTTATATGGGGTGAAAAGATCCCCAAAGAGCTGTCAACAGGGAAATATCCTTGTTATACGAGGGTTTTGCTAGAACACTTTTTAATGCAGTCCGCTGTATTTTCAATGTGATAGAAAAATATATCTGTTGTGCACTACCTGCACAATAAAAAAATGATAAAAAACTTATTTCTGTATAATGTAATTATCTATTCAGTATTTTGATCTATAAAATACAGGACAGTGTGTATGTTGAATACATGAATAACTATACAGCTCTGATGCGGAGGACCAGTACATTTGTTGCTAAGTAACTATATAATTGATTAATTTCTTAAAGTACCGAAATGGTGATGACACATTCTTTTGTTATAACATAGTAATGGTTCTAAAACAACTTGTATAAATTCATAATGGCGGTCAATTAGTTACATGATGACAGAATAAAATTACATGTGTGTCAATTGTTACAGTATTACAATATTATAGGTTTCACGATTTATCTTGATGAAATTAGATAATAGGTAATTCAGAATCATGTTTATTATGAGATATAATCATGTAAAATGCAGTGATCAGTTTTTACTTCAATATGTTTCCTTAAAGAGTGTGTGCTATGATATATGTAATTTGTACTACATGTATATAATAACCATAATACATACATGCATTATATTGTCAGTGATTTGCATTGTTTGTTTTATTGCAATAATTATGTCAATGCAAATATGGTTTAGATTTATGTATGATGCACTATGTCAAATGATCTCAAATGCAATAAAATTACTTAATAAATTATATCAGGCATACACACTCGTGGTTTGTTATTGCAGACTGAGTTTTGATGTGTGTTGTATTCATGTTCAAGTAGCTATTAACGCTAACAAAACACAACAAACCTGTTAAATTGGAACCTAGTTTAAAAAAAGATTTGATAGAACAAAACATCATTTCACAAGTAATTTTGCTTGTCCAAGCTCAGTTACCATTCACTACTGGATCCTGGTATACCATGTATCATTTCGATGGCGATTACAATATCTCATAGCCAACGTGTTAACGTCGCAGACTTGGCAAAATTATATGTTGAATCATGTAGAAGTGACATCAACGTTACTCTAACAACACGCTTTGAGATTCTGTTTGCTGTCTAATGTCCCAGTTCTACAGGGCTCTTCACATTATTTCCCATGATATTGATTTACCGTCTAATACATTGTACATTTATCTGATGGAATTCCGCTGAAAAATCATACTCTTTTAAAATACATAATATATAAACATACATACATACACTCTTATACAATTCAATAGCCCTACAAAACCCCCACAAAACCCCTCCCCCCAGCAAAATGCCTGATGAATAATGAGTATGAGACTTATATCAACATTATTCTGTCAACACACTTCTAAGATTATGTTTAGTGCCGAATTTCTCAGCTCCACTGAGCCTTCTCTCACCCGTACTTCCCGCGTTATTGATTTCCTGTCAAATATTAGATAGAATTCCACTCCTGTTAACTTTCCAGCTGTGGCATAAAGAGTGTCTATTTAAGCGGGGACAAATATGGGGGATAGGGGGAGGGGGGGGGGGGGGGGGGTGAGCAAAGTTTTCTTTGATATTATTTGGTCACATGGTTCTTTATTGTCCTCCACAATCCCAAGTGAAAGCCCGGAGTGGTAGTGAGGAAAGGAGGGGGGGGGGGGGGGGGGGGGGGGCAGCAAAGTTTAACTCCCATAATGGGCCTGCTTTTGTCACATGTTACGTTTATGGCCGTTTTCCCCCACAAAGGGTCGCTTGTGACACATTTCTTTATTTTCCGACGAACACAAGGGATCTATAGAGGAATTGGGGAGGAAATTTTCCCCTAAGGAGGCCCTTGCGTCACATAATAGTTCAATTTTTCTTTTCTAACAGGGAGACAGTGGAGAAGTGTTACGGAGCCAAGTTTCTCAGGGGGGGGGGGGGGTCACTTGTGTCAAACATTGCTGTATTTTTTCTTCACAAATACAAGTGGGAAGACGAAGAAGTGAGGAATGGAGGGCAGATTTCGCACAGCTTTCTAGCATGCTCCGATAAGTATGCCGCTGTTTTAGAATGATACACGTTCATGACGTTGAATGTATTCGGAACGAAGGAGGAGGGTTCACACTTCACTCTCATGATTTCTTCCATTTTCCAACCAAAAGGAGGACAACCGTTCATCCTTCCAGTCTAGACACATGCGACACAGACTGGTATTTATATCTTTGTTATTTTGGCTCTGTTATCACCCTCCCACTCCCTTCGCCCACCAATATATCAACGTCGGACTTGCCTCACACTATAGCCTTAATAGACACCATGTTTCGAGGCGTAGCCAAGAGTGGGATGGGGGCCGAGGAGGGGGGGGGGGGGGTTCCCACAGGTAAACTACCCCTTTAAGCTGCGTTTCCATTAGAGCTAATTTCCGCGGCGATTTTTTTTTCGAAGCGAATTATTGAAAAAAAAATTCGCTTGCGAATATTCGGCATGTAATATAAATAATCTCCTGACTATTACTTTAGTTCGATGGCCGAGTCATTATGTCAGTTTAAATGTCGTTGCCTGCAGAATGGTGGACATTTTGTGACAAACGGATTCGTTTTTGCCAAGATATGGACAAATTGATTATTAACAAATAAAGAGAATATAAAAACATTATGCTTCAGAGAAGCGTTACATGTAACACTTTCATACAATATCTCATAGTTTTGTTGTATCTTTGACAAAATCGCCATCGATTTGTTTTTATTGCTAGGCCATGAGACAGTATACACTACATATATTTTACTTTCGAATTGAACAGTAATGAATGATTTGGTCCTCCTATGTAGTATCTCAGTGTATCTATACTGTAAGGAAATGGACAATGAACGGTGATTTGGATTCGTAAATCAGATGCACGAACGCTACGCGCAATGCGAAATACACAACAAATTATAGATCCCTTTAACACAGAGCCATGGGTGATTTCAAGTATGGTGTTTGGTGTTGGTGTTAGTGCTTATTAAACATTATATTCCACATACTAAGAATCTTGCTCTACGATTGGTCAAAAGTTAATCACGTGATGAAATATAGTTTCGCCCATCGTTACACTCTGTAGATATCTTGGGTGAAAGTGCGTTGCACTCACTAGATAAAAAGTACTATCTACACTCCGCGGTTGCATTGAATTGAATACCAATAAGTGGCGCGATAACTCTATGCGCGCGAATTACAAATTTAATTGTATTCGTTGTGCATACGGTATACGTAGTACACTGCATACGCTATGCACTGTACATCAGAGGCGTCGATCAGCTGTTCGGAAAACACAATGCATTGGCCGGGGCGAGCATTGTTTGTGAACAATTGCATTGTGTTTTCCGAACAGATCGACGCCCCTGTTGTAGTATCGTACATACACTGTTTGCATGCTCGTTCTGTGTACTCTACTAAAATGGCGGCCACAAACATAAGGTTTGAGCTTTTGGATGAGGATGAAATGGACACGTTTTTACTGGAGAGTGAAAGTAAAAATACAAAGCGACAACTTAAGTTCAGCCTGAAAGTTTTCCAAGATTATTGCGATGCGGGAATCATACATTTTGACAAACTGTCTGACATGGACTTGAAATCGCTAGACCAAGTGTTGGGGAGATTGTATGCTGGTGTGAAATCGCGAAATGGTGAGTCATACAGTAAGAAATCTCTACAAGCTTTGAGGTATGTGGTCTGTGCACAGAGACATTTTTTGAATTTGCGAGACATAGACATTATCAAGGATACCAACTTTGCGAAACCTGGTCGAGTGTTCAAAACTGTTCTTCGGAAACTCAAGGAAGAGGGGAAAGCCAATGTAAAACGGCCTGTCAGTGAAACCGGCATGAACACGATTCAAGACAGTCTAGTCTAGACCAGGTCCAGGACTCTCCTTGTGGACTACAACGTAAAGTTTTCAATTTCATCGACATTATGTCCAATTTTGCGAACAGGGGTGAAAAGAATTTGCATGTTGAACTGTTATGGAATTGTCATGGAATAACATATTGGTAAGTAGATCAAACCTAGTAACACAGTAACAGTAGACTAGTACTAGATCTAGAAGATCTAGAAGATCTAGAAGATGAGGAATATAAAGCAAATAATCACCTTTTGGTTTCAGGCGATGGCAATCTATCACTTCCTCGGCGATCTGAATGTATACGCTATCTTTCCTCAGCTTCGCTTCGGAAAGATAGCTACATCCAGATCGCCTCGGACGTGATAGTTTGTCCCATCACCTTCACCAACGGTAATTATTTGCTTACTAACACCGGCCTTATATTAGGCACCATATTTGAGATGACTTCGTGTTAGGATGGTATACAGTGACATTGGGGGATTTCAAATATGGCGCCTAAGGCCGGTGTTAGTGTTTAATAAACACTAACACCAACCACAAATACCATACTTGAAATCACCCACTGGCTCAGTGTTAAAGGGATCTAACTTTGTTGCAAAAGGTGATGAATGGTTGAACAAAATATGTATTATTGTGATCTGTTATGTCCACTGAGTAATGTGTGAACATTTCACATGTAATGCTATATGTAATGTGTAATGAGCCGAGTAATGAGCGAAAATGCAAAGTGATTTTAACTAACTCATTGCACTGACTTTGTACACGGTTATGACTATCCAGTGGATAGTTAACCATCCGAACACTTTAATCATAAATAAATATATTGTTAACGAAAGGGGAATTCTAAAAAACGGAACCTGTCCCATGCTTCTATTGTTATTACGAATACAACAAGGTATATGAGAGAAACGCTAGAGTTCCAAGTAAGTTTTGAGAATTTAGACAATGTTACTAGATCACAGTGCGTACGAACTAGCCCAGTTTAAAATAGCGAACAGCCAGTGCCCTCTACTTAATTCCCCACGCATCTCAATCTTAAATAACAGCATCACTGTGTCACGTTCCACTCCATGCTTCCAAACCCACAAGATTATTATGGTAATGCTGATCTTCACTAACGTTCAAGAGATCTTTAGTACCATTAAATATGCAGCGCTACGCGGCGCTCTACCATCTTTGGTATAACATCTATCCAAATCTACCAAACTTCATCAGAAATCTAGTATGAATTGTTGCATTTGTATTATCAATAGAAGCATATAACAGATTTAGTTTTTTCGAATTTCCCTTTCGTAAGAAAGATATTTAAGATTTAAATTTGTTGATTTTAACTATCCACTGGATTGTCATAACTGTGTACAAAGTTAGTGCAATGAGTTAGCAAATATTACTTGCATTTTTGTTCATTATATGGCCAGATAACATCCATTTGACGCAAAATTTTCACACAATACTATATATCAGATCACAAAACTACACATTAAATCACGTATTCGTCACTTTCTGCACATGCCGATAACGTTATAATTATGGTTCAGAAAATCCAATCACTTTGTAGTCTTACTCTCAGGCTCATTTCCTTTCTATTCTGAATCTAGACGTATCATGGATTATTCTTAAACATTTAACCCAGTTAAAAGAAAAATCATCTCAGCGCTTACATCACAAATCTGATTGAATCAAATTGATTATGCTTAATCAAAATAAATTTGATATTTGGTTTGCGAACATCAAGTACAAACACAAAATACCATAATGGGTCTGCGGAATCTACCCAAATTAACGGGTGCAGTGACCGTTAATAATTTGACCCCTAAAATAAACGCAAGTCCCCTAAAAGATATTTCCAAGTCCTAATTTTCCTGAAATTTGGTTTGCACAAGATATCTGTAAATGAATGGTATAATTTATTATGGCCGAGTAATGAGCGAAAATACCAAGCACAATTTGCTCATTGCTATACATGTATATAGTATACACAGTTGGAATGATCCCCGGGATTTGAGTCTGGTCATTATAGTATTACCGGGGGGTGTTTCACAAAGATCCTAAGTTGAACTTAACTTTAAGTTAGACTTAAACATTATGGAATGCCATCAGTTTCTTTGATATTTTGTGTGCAATTTTGGTTTATAAAGGAATACAATTATGATTCAAATCATGATTCAAATCATTAATAATATTCTGTTATCAAGGAGATTTCACGTTCTTGATGTAAAATTTATGAAAGTTCTAAAATACTTGAAATTTTGCTTTTGAATATATTTTATTCCAAGGCTACAAATGGCTTTCCATAATGTTTCAGTCCAACTTAGAGTTAAGTTCAACGTAGGATCTTTTTGAAACACCCCCCCCCCCCCCCCAGGCTCTGGTCGATTCAGGCAAAACCACTAGATCCCTTTAAACATCCATCGGATCAAAGGCGATGACATGACCCACATTTTGCAGACTGTGGGTTTCCCCTTTTCGTGTTTCTGCATCATCATCAGGATTAGACGACCTTGTGGATTGTAATCCAAGCGACTTAGAAGGAAGCCCGTCCCCCGACCCGCTTTCTAAAAATATTGTGAGTTTATTGCTAAGATCTGAGCTTTCGGTTAAAATCCATCATGTTGTCAAAGTCAATTGTTTTGTCGTGATTAATATATAGCTTCGAAGTGCACGATGTAAGACATTTCAGAAGTCGGGTGACAGAGACCTGTTTTATTTGTTGACAGAAGTTGAACACATGGCTTTCTTGTTATTAAGTTATTTCAAATTATCTCTTAACTATGACAAAGAAGACATTCAGGTATATGTATACACTATAAATAGTTTTTTTTTAGTAATGCAGAGTAAATATGGGAGATAGTGGTGTACAGCGCTGGGATCCATAGAGTCCTTTAAAGTGATTTATTATCTTCATATCAGATTTTTTTTATTTTTTAAGTGATATTTGAGATTGTAATCATGCCATCGTAGTAATTTTCTTCTGAATGATGTGTGAAAGTTTCAAAACAAAAGAACGCTATTTACCTGGTGAAGAAAGTGAAAGTGTTATCACCTTTCTAATCATTGATTTTGGTTACAAACAAAAAGCGTTCTGGAACGCTTTTCATTCCGTCATAAATATGATGATGATGATGCACAGCACTTGTATGGCGCCATTTATCTGTTCAAGCATTCAAAGGCGCCATATTCAAATATCCCCATAATTGGGGAGACATTTGAATAATCAAAGCCCGTTTCATTATTCGGTAACAATAAACGAAAAACCAAGTTACAAAAGAAATGTGGAAGCTGCAAGTGATTTTGGTAGAATTTGACAAAGTTTATTAATTATCTTTCCTTAATTAGATATATTTTCAAATTTGTTTGTCAGAATGTTGGTGATTCTGAATTGAACTACCCCGCTAAAACATGTTTCAAGGACTGAATTTATAAGACAAGGGCGTCGATTTCTTCTCATGGTTGGGGGGGATGATCAGGGGGTTTGACCCAATGACGATGCGGAGCATCGTCCACGAGCCGCGTAGCGGCGAGGCGATTTTTTTGGCTATTTTGCTAAGGGGGGGGGGGGGGTTTGACCGAATGACGATGCGGAGCATCGTCCACGAGCCGCATAGCGGCGAGGCGATTTTTTTTTTTGTGGCTATTTTGCTAAGGGGGGGGTTTGACCCAATGACGATGCGGAGCATCGTCCACCAGCCGCGTAGCGGCGAGGCGATTTTTGGGGGGCTATTTTGCTAAGGGGGGGGGGGGGGTTTGACCCAATGACGATACGGATACTGTGTGGGTCTGGACGCAATGATGGCGTTTTTTTATGCACATCACATTTTCACTTGGCAGCCCAAGGGGGGGGGGGGGGGGGGGAGTTAAACCCATGATGAAGTTTGTCTATGCACATCACATTTTCACTTGGCAGCCCAAGGGGTGGGGGGGGGGGGGGTTAAACCCCCTAACCCCCCCCCCCCCCCCCCCGTAGATCCGCGCCTGGGGGGGGGGGGGTGTTCCCCCTCCCACGGTAGGAAGCTTTTGCATTTTGGGGCTTGAAATTGTGCAATCTGGAGCATACCTAAGGCATCAATTTCACGTTTTATAAACTTGTTTATCGTGTTATAGATAAACACAATTAATGAAATCAAGTTTGCAGAAAACCAAAGGGCGGATCGCACTTCTTGTTTTGCTTATTGTAGCCTCTTCCACAATTACATGCGCCAGTATACTTTCTTTTTTTTTTTTTTTACTCTCCCAAATATTGAAGGGGATGATAATACAGGCCATCCCCCCCCCCCCACCTCAAATATTGGGGGGGATATATCCCCCCCCCCCCCATCCCCCCCGTGATCGACGCCCCTGTTATAAGATTATGTCTTTATTTTGTAAAATCATCATCCTGTTTTTTTATTTCTTTTATTTATTGTGTATGGCAAAATGTTGGCAGGGACACTTTTCCCTTCGTATAGCTACCCTGTTGGTCTTCGAAATCACTTTTAATATTTATTATTAATGTTTATAGTAGGTAACACTAGTCATTGATAGCTAGTATCCCGTTTGAATGGGTTTCATTTCATAAAAATGGATTTATATGTTACGATTAGTATCAGCTATTTATGGATTAGATTTGCTTATTTCAATTGAAATATGAACCACAACGTGAGTTATTTGCCTTCTTTATGACTAACATCATCTGCAACTGATAATAACTCACGTGAAATCCGAATAATAATGTGATAACGCTGATTAAGAAAATAAATGGAAAAATCAAATCAAAACTAGTCAGTGCACTATCTTGATTTAACGATCGCAGTTATAAATCATGTTTTATTTACTTTTTGAGTCCACTATAATGGAAGCAATCGATATTTGACAAGCGAGCACCCGTTCTTGTTTCAATAGTAGCGTCGCGTAGCTATGGGAATGGGGTCACGTGTTCAGTGAGGTGCGTTAATTATAATCGTGGCTACTTCATTGTTTGCTCAAGAAATAACTAACCTCCTTAACTCCATATCAAGAGCAATCCATTGTGTTGGAGTACTCTTAATTGCAGCCTGGTAATATAAGGGTTAAACGTGTATAGCATGCCCCCGCACCTGAATTACGGCAAGTTACTGGGCCGTATGCATAAAAACAAGCAATTGCTTGTGCTAGCCTTTTGCTTGAATCGGTATGCATAAAAACAAGCAATTGCTTGCAAGCAAAAGCATTTGCTTACAAGCACAAGCAATTGCTTACTGCTCGTAAGCAAATGCTTACCAAACAAGCAATTGCTTAAAACCGTATGCATAAAACGAACCTTTTACTTGTCTTGATAAGCAATTGCTTGCGTTTTTTCAAGCACATCCAGACCAGCTTGAGCTCTTGCTTACTCAGGACATTCGCGTTTAAGGATCAATTTTTCGTACCGTTTCAGGATGATTTCAAGCTCCATATTCCAGAGGTTATGTTGTGATCAAATTCCTGTTATTTTAGACTTTTTACGGCAATTTTTGTCCATCGATCTGCACAGAAACCCCCCTGATGCTCCGCGCTGTTTCCCCCCTATTTGCGTAATAAAAAATACTGCTGCCAGGTCGGGCACGAAGCGTTGTTGCCCTGCAGTGCGATGTTCGCACAACCGTAACGATCCTTTGTCCAACACGTAAGCAATTGCTTGGCAGTGCAAGCAAAAGGTTTGAGCACAAGCAAAGGCTTGTGCATACGAATTTAAGCAATTGCTTGAACTTGATCTTTTGCTTGACAAGCTCTTGCTTGTGCTTAAAGCATTTGCTTATAAGCAATTGCTTGTTTTTATGCATACGGCCCACTGTTTATTGCGATTGAGAAATTGGGCCGTATGCATAAAAACAAGCAATTGCTTGTGCTAGCCTTTTGCTTGAATCGGTATGCATAAAAACAAGCAATTGCTTGCAAGCAAAAGCATTTGCTTACAAGCACAAGCAATTGCTTACTGCTCGTAAGCAAATGCTTACCAAACAAGCAATTGCTTAAAACCGTATGCATAAAACGAACCTTTTACTTGTCTTGATAAGCAATTGCTTGCGTTTTTTCAAGCACATCCAGACCAGCTTGAGCTCTTGCTTACTCAGGGCATTCGCGTTTAAGGATCAGTTTTTCGTACCGTTTCAGGATGATTTCAAGCTCCATATTCCAGAGGTTATGTTGTGATCAAATTCCTGTTATTTTAGACTTTTTACGGCAATTTTTGTCCATCGATCTGCACAGAACCCCCCCCCCCCCCCTGATGCTCCGCGCTGTTTCCCCCCTATTTGCGTAATACAAAATACTGCTGCCAGGTCGGGCACGAAGCGTTGTTGCCCTGCAGTGCGATGTTCGCACAACCGTAACGATCCTTTGTCCAACACGTAAGCAATTGCTTGGCAGTGCAAGCAAAAGGTTTGAGCACAAGCAAAGGCTTGTGCATACGAATTTAAGCAATTGCTTGAACTTGATCTTTTGCTTGACAAGCTCTTGCTTGTGCTTAAAGCATTTGCTTATAAGCAATTGCTTGTTTTTATGCATACGGCCCATTGTGGGTCATGATAGGCCTGTTCGTACTGTCGTTTAAAACGACGTTTCGTAAAGTTTAGTTTTACTTTGATTATTATCATGGGGCGTCAGGGCTGGGGGACGGGGGAGGGGGACATAGGAGGGGATTGTCCTCCCCCCACCTTTTCATATCATGTATACATTGGGCCGTATGCATAAAGACAAGCAATTGCTTATAAGCAATTGCTTTAAGCACAAGCAAGAGCTTGTCAAGCAAGGCTTTTGCTTGTGCTCAAACCTTTTGCTTTTGCTTTTGCTTGGCAATGCTTGGCAGTGCATGCCAAGCATTTGCTTACGTGTTGGACAAAGGATCGTTACGGTTGTGCGAACATCGCACTGCAGGACAACAATGCTTCGTGCCCGACCTGGCGGTAGTATTTTTTTCTTACGAAAATAGCGATAAAAAACAGCACAGAGCATCAGGGGGGTTTCTGTGCAGATCGATGGACAAAAAATGCCGTAAAAAGTCTAA
Source organism: Echinarachnius parma (assembly GCA_037951105.1). Classification (NCBI taxonomy): domain Eukaryota; kingdom Metazoa; phylum Echinodermata; class Echinoidea; order Clypeasteroida; family Echinarachniidae; genus Echinarachnius; species Echinarachnius parma. The sequence continues at coordinate 40,779 of JBAMJV010002687.1, forward strand.
AATAACAGGAATTTGATTAAATATGAAATCACAACATAATCTCTGAAATAAGGAGCTTGTAATCATCCTGAAACGGTATAAAAATTTGATCCTTAAACGAGAATGCCCTGAGTAAGCAAGAGCTCAAGCTGGTCCGGAGGTGCTTGAAAAAACGCAAGCAATTGCTTATCAAGACAAGTAAAAGGTTCGTTTTATGCATACGGTTTTAAGCAATTGCTTGTTTGGTAAGCATTTGCTTACGAGCCGTAAGCAATTGCTTGTGCTTGTAAGCAAAAGCTTTTGCTTACAAGCAATTGCTTGTTTGTGTGCATACCGATTCAAGCAAAAGGCTAGCACAAGCAATTGCTTGTTTTTATGCATACGGCCCATTATGTATGTTTGATTCCGTAGCTTGCACAACATAATCATGTACAATTTATGTCTCAGGTATGTACCAAATCGCACAATTTCAAGCCCCAAAATACAAAAGCTCCCTATAGTGGGAAGGGACACCCCTCCCACACCTCCCCCCCCCCCCCCGCCTCCCACACCCTCCCCCCTCCCCCAACTATTGAGAAGCTGTTGACGCCCTTGAATTTATTCTCATTACGATATTAAAACTATTGTTCCAATACAAAACGTCAAACGTAATATAATCTTGTAAAATCAATGGTCCGATCATTACTCTTCACACCGTCGATATCGTACATATAACTTTGTTAACTTATTTAGCGACGTCAATATCGTGTCTTACTCTTTAGAGAAAGCTCTGCGATATTTTATCTATCCTGTGAACTAGTCATTCTATTTCTTTATTATGGAAAGTACCCCGTTCCATATTTTTTGGATGAAAAAAGTCGTAAAGCTCTATGATATTTTGAGAATCTTTGTTTCCTGTTAACGACGTTTACACAGCGTTTTCTAAATGTTTTGGATGAAAAACCTCGTATATAAAGCTCTACGATGTCCGTCGTGCGAAACGTTGTTTCCAACAGCGATGTGAACACGACGTGTATTACTTTACGTACATTGAAGCTGTGCAAACCAGGAACACGGCTCAATGCATGCCGTGTTTGCGCACTATGCCTGAGAAGTACTGTGACTCCGCCGCATCTTCCCGCGGGATTTCTGGCTCATTGATGGCCCAAAGCTATAGGCTTTCGCTTCCATAAGCATCGAAATAATGCCATGGTCATAAATTATCCACGCCAATATTCTCTGCGAATACACCATCGCCAATATAGACGCTATATATAATGCAATAAAACATTCACATTGGTGATGCGTTTTAATTGAAGTGATAACTCATTACTCATTTTGTCCAAAGCTTTGTGGACTTTTGATTCTGAACGCAAAATGAAATTGTGCCATGATCATAAATTATTCTAGCCAATATGCTCTGCGAATAATTATAACTAATAGGCGTTTGATATAAATGACACATTCATTGTTGTGATTCGTTTTGATTATAGTGATATATTATTAACTTGTATTCATTTTGTTTAATGTTTGCATTGTAATGAACAGGTGCATTATATACATTTACATTTATCAAATGTGTCCATAACATTTTGATTATATACATCCTCCGCCAGTTAAAAGATTTGTTTATAATCCTCACTTAAATATTTGTTATAATTATGTTAAGTTGAACCTAATTGAGTAATCTGGTGATGGTCCGTTTTAAGTTGCGTTTGTTTGAATTGTTAATTGTAATGATTGTTTTGTTTTAATGAGTGGACACAAGTGAAAGTGTGCACAACACAGTCATGATTCTAGTTAATGTGTATTTTGCTAATGGTGTAAACTTGCAGCATACTATATAGTTATAACGCCATTGTCATAACAAGTTTATACTGTTTAGTGCTAATGACAATTCTCTGTAAGATCTATGTCTTGATTCCACGGGTTGAATTTTTCATCCAAAAGCCGGACTTGGATTAGTGACAATACTTTTTACATTTATTTAAGGGGATCTAGTAACTTTGTTGAGATGACTGTGCCCAAATTGGCAAATGGTTAATACAAATGTGTATTTCTGTGATCGGATAATTATGTCCACTGAATGATGTGTAAAAATTCCATGGTAAATGAATGTAATATGACCGAGTAATGAGCGAAAATATAAAGTGATAGTTATTATTATCCAGTAGATGATTATAAATCTGAAAGCGTCAATCATTTATTTAAAACGGAAGATAAATTTTGAAAGCCGAAAGCTGTTCCATGCTTCTCTGTGTAATTCAACGAGGTATGTGAGAACCACTATAGTCCCAAGTAAGTTTTGAGGATTTCGACACTGATACTAGATCCCTTTAAATTTAAGTCTTCTAGAATTTAAATTAGTCCAGAGGATTTACTTTGAAGCCAAAATGATTTACTTTCTAAATCCAAGTGGGACTTAGGCGATTGACAATTCCTTTGGATGTAAATACAAGTCTTTTAAATTAAGAGACTTGTTATACCTCATAATATATTTGTGGATGTGGTGTGGCAAGTTTGGTATAGCGCGCGCTTTTCGATCGTGAGATCCCGAATTCGAACCCTGTGTAATGCCGTCCAGCAAGACAATAATCCACATTTTGCTGCTCACTATCCAGGTGTATTGGCATGGGTACCATGGTCGGGCGCTAAGTAGCCTTCGCGCCATTGGCAGCATTATGGATAGTATGCTCCCCAGGGAGTTGAGAAAGTACGCAATATCATTGTGTGGGTTTGAACTGTATTACATGATGACCATGCTGGGTAATAATAAAAATAACAATTTGCGCTTGGAAACCCCGGTATCAAGCGCTATATACATGCAAGATAGTATTAGTATTGATATATCTACTGTAGATATGGAAGTGCTGATTATTTGTTTGTTTGTTTTTATTTCCGAAATCCAGTTTAAAAACATACATATAAAGCACATTTCAAATGACAAGAAAGTAAGTAGGTATGTAAAGTATAGACAAACAGTTGGAAAGCCCATTTCAGGACCATTTTCAAAATGGTCCTGTTCTTCCATGGGGTCCAAAGCAAAACAATCTTATTCATTTACATACAATATCAATTTGTTATCATAGTAATTTACCAATGCACTACATCCCATTATCGGTCCCTCTCATTTCACCACCCCTCCTGCCACCCTCTCCCGCCAACCCCTCCCGCTGACACATTCCGCTACCCCCTCCCAAGCCCTCCAGGGTATATATTACAAAGAACAATAGTTTTATTTACAATCATAAATGGGTATTTATATTATCTAAAAACATATTTCTCTTTCATAACATTTCAAATAAACTTTTTAAATTTTTTTTTCTTGATTGTCGAGTATGCATATATACTCCGCACAAAAAGAAACAGGACACTTGTTTAAGTTGAAATATTTAATATTTATGTACGACAGAGTGTACATTATCATATATCAAATTAAAGGAAATTTAGTCCTCTACAGGCGGAATATATATTAAAGGTGTAATCGTTCATGCATGAATTGCCATGATCAGTTAACAATAGCAAGGTCTGTTTTAAAAAATAGCAAAAACAATGGATGGCCGCACCATTCGACTGCAATGAGTAAGCGTCTTGCTTGAAACAAGATGTGCGGGGCAAGTCTATTATGACACCATTCAACCTTATTGTCATAAACAAACTCCAAAAATACACATTTCCCAATAGAACAGGGCCAAGTTATGAGAACATCAACATATTGGTCTGTTTTTGAGGCATAAAGCTTGTCTGTTTCATGTGTCCCTTGCAATTTCAACCATAGTTACCTACAGAAGTGACATGTTAGAGACTGCCCAAATGGTTGACCAAGGGCGACATCAGATTTTGAAGATCTTTGGACTACGGTAGAATTCTTGAGAAGAATTTATACCAAGTTTCATGCTGAAATAAGGGCACAAACTGTAGTTTCGACGAATAAACCTTAGCCATGGAATTCCCCATTTTGTTACATTTGGATGAAAATAAAACCTTCAACGTTCACAATTTGTCTTCATTTACACTTTTTCTATTGAGATGAAACTAAAAAATATCACGTAATGAAATAATTATGCCATGTCATGAATATAGCGTTTATATCATGCTTGTCAACATTTAAATGGTTGAATGGATGTTCCATTTTTGCTATTTTTGAAAACAGACATTGCGGTGGTTAATTGACCGTGACAAGTCATGCATGAATGATTTCTCCTAGATTCTATGCTGACATCGAAGAGGGTAATTTTATCTTTAATTTGATATACAATAACATATATTTTATCATTAAAAAATATGAGATATGTTGTCTTAAATAAGTGTCCTGTTTCTTTTTGTGCGGAGTATAGATAGTCCACTATACATTTTACTTCCGCGATACAAATTAATGTACGCATACAGTAATGTTCTGTGTTTCTGGTTGTGGCAAAACTAAATTACAAAGTGCATAATCATATAATAATTGTTATAAGTAATTGATAGAAAGCAATTCTAATAATTCTAATAATTCTTTTTGTCATAACACTGATCATTTTGTTAAAATTACTGATGCTGACTCACAAACGTCTTCTTCACTAATCTTACAACAGCAGCTAAATGTCAAAGTGCATAATTATATAATAATTACTCACGCCCCGTGAGCAGGCGATTACCCCTAAGACAAGCGACCCACCTCTTGGCGTCAAGGTAATCATCCAAGCCCGATCACTTGGGCAGTGACGGGTCAAATTGCTTCCCAGCCATCAAGATAATTAAATTATAATTAGCCGTTGACAACGGGCGATGCAGCACGCAGCTTTATACAAACAAGATAATACATTAACCTGTTCACTACTAGATTTCGAAACTCCTATAGAGTTACTGTAAGGGTCCACCTGGTTCCCGTAGGCATGGTATGGGCAATAGGTTAAGGGAGTCTTCGGATCCTCATGCAGCTCTATAAACACATTACTAAATTTACTTTGTATCATCTAAAAAGTACTATTTATAATATCCATAGGCCTGAATGTCTTCGTCATTGTTAAGCGATGATTTAAAATAACGTTGTACATGGGCAATTCCACGAAAAATGTCACCCAAGGATGGAAAAATGAAACTCATGGGACAGCCTTGTTAACTACTGGATAGTAATGAAGAAGGACCATATTTTGATGACTAAAGGAAAAAAGTTTGAAATTCAATGCAGAATATTTTTTTTTTTGGCCATTGAAGTTGGGACAAAAATTGTATGTATTACCCCCAACAATTATGAAATTTGCATCCGTTGTTTGTGAAATAAAATTTAAAAATATGGATCACTTCAGAACAATGATTCTACTTCTAATGTCTTGTTTATGCTTTGTTTTAACATCATAGAAAAGGAAATTGTGTACAAATCTTTACTTTTTGAAAACTGTTAATGGATAAAATCTTGATTCTTACAACATTGATGTGTAATGTCCGTGACGTTTTAGATATAAAAGTTTTTGTAGAAGCAAATATTTGATGGCTCGTCCAGAATGGCGTCACGGACATTACGTCACGGCTGCGTCACGGACATTACATACACAGTGAAAAGTATAACAAAGCAGAGCAAAAAAATATCAAGCATTATTTTCTTATGTAAATGTCTTACTTTAGCCAAGAAATAAGATAATCCCAAGTAACAGGGGGACTACTACCTTCCTGGTTCAAGTTTTAATAAATTGTATCGTTAATCAGATAGTGAACTTTGAGTCAGTACTCTGAACTATTTATTAAACTAAATTCCTTGCTTAATTTGAACATGCATGTCTCAATAATCAATACAGACTTGACTATAACTTACTGGGAGGAGAAAGAGATGGTTAAATCTCATATAGTATTATCAAATTGCAAAAATTATACTCTTAGTCCATGATTTTCCATGTGTTATGCCCATGATGTACACAACTTTTAGATTTTACAATTTTTTGGCACAAAACAGCATTGTACCTCATTACAAATGTATAATATTTTTTTTAATAGTTGAACATTTGGTTTAATGCATATTCTGTTGAAAAATTTCAAATTTTACAATAATTTTGGAAAAACTTATTAATATTTTAAAAATAATTTTTTGCTAATTGAAAAAAAAATTGAAATATAATTTTTGTTCTCAAAACTGTTTGATTACATATCAAATGTACAATTAAAAAAGTGTCATGCACAATGGAGCATTTTTTGCGGGTTATTTCTGAGTTTAGAAAAAGTGGACAAAAGTGTAATGTCCGTGACGCTGAAAATGTAATGTCCGTGACGCAACGTTTTGTTGTCTAGATCACATATGCCTGGCCCGTTTCCCCCAAAACAACTTGGATTCAATTCATCATTGCCTTGTCTATAATTAAATACCTAAATCACCTTTGTGAGGTCTCAGAACTCACAGACTTTTGCAAAGATGTATATGGATGCAAAAAGTCATGTCCAAAAGATGTAATGTCCGTGACGGCGCACATTTCGCAGAATTACTCCGTAACGAATTGGATGAATGTTCTGAAACTTTTTTTGCATACTTAACTAGGATATTGTTTTGTAATCAAAATAAAAGTTAGACATTAGTTAGAGGTATGAATTAGTAGTGGCATTGGAAAGTCATGAAAATTCTCTGATTTGTAATGTCCGTGACGCTGGAGTTGCCCACATATTGAATACTAAAAATAGACGATTCATTTCAAATTAAAATATGTATTCCTGTAAGTTCGAATAGTATTACGAATTTTGACCATTCCGATGTAACAAACGAGATCGTTAGCGCATTTACCGAGCAAGTCAACATTATTCACACGTAAAAGCTTCGAATAGTTTAAAATCATAACATTATGCTTATACAAAAACGATATGGATTTTTAAAATGATGTATATTGTTCAGTCAGATACCCATCAAACTCTTCTATAATGTTATCATGTAAAAAATATGCTGTTTCTCGATTTCAGAATTTCATTTATTTTATCAACACACATACGCAGTGCATGTGTTTTGCTTTGCTTGTGTGAAACTTACGCCAATTTTGCGCAGAAAATTGTTGGTAGCACAATATTGGTGTAATCCATAAGTAATCAGTTCGCTAAGTAATTGCAATATATTAACGAGTTCATGAGAAGTTCATGCCTTGAAAAAAGCTAATTTTAGAATGAAGGCGCCTGCTCTAAAAAAAAAACTTCTTGTTTTAAATATCAGATGCGAGTTCTCTAAATTGATCAAACTTACACAAATATAATATCCATTGTCAATTCAGTTATTTGTTAGCTTATTCCATTTTTATCTCGCACAATTTATGGTGGATTGCCCTTCAGCATTGATGATTTTCAAAATGATCCATATACAGAGGAAATTACAATAATATATTTACAGTGATTAAAAAAAAACTCATACAGGTATAACAATATAATGATACAGATATTATCTATTATAATGAATTATGGTATTAGAAAAAAGAGAGGGGAAGTTGACTAGTAAGACTAAATACATAAAAAAAAGAGGAAAGTTAGGCCTTGGTGGGGTTCGAACCTGCGCCCTCCTGATTGCCGATTTGGGGCTCATTTACCGATTGAGCTGTAGCAAATACCCTGCCAATAACTGCCCCTCATTTCTAGAGGGTTTTCCAGTGAGAAGAAAATATTTTTATCAGGGGGAGGGAGCAAGCTGACGAAGTGAAAATGTTTATAGGGAGGGTAAGAAAGGCATGTAAGTAAAAAAAAAAGAAGAAAAGTGTTCCCTTCCACGGTCGTGACGTTTTAGAAACTGTGTGTATTATAACAAACAAAACGGGTATGAACTGAAGAATATTGTCACTTCACAAAAGTGGTTTGATTTGATTTGATTTGATTTGATTTATTTTCTATTTATTTAATATAGGTTTTCCTGGCCAAATTCGTCAAAATAGCAGGCATATTCATTATATGTCATTCAAGTTCGCATGATTTTTGTAAACCTGCTGTTTACACTGTTCAATTTTAAACTCCAGAACATTCATCTTCGTCAAATTGCATTCAGTTTACAACGACAACGTATTCAAATTGGTCAGAATGTCAAACAATTTGGCAATACACATCCGTCATTCAAATTCGTGCCAGTTTGCTTGACCTTAGATTTCGGACCGATTTGGGTTTTCTATTTCGTTTTCAGGCGTGCTTCTTTGCACATCTAGCATTCAAATAAGAACGATCAGAACAATCATACAGTATGACGCATTATGAAGGCGGAGGAGGGGGGGGGGGGGGGGGGGGGTGGCAATTTACTTACCTATTTCCCATTATTCCATCACTCCCCAACCACCACCCCCACCCAAGGCAGGTTTTTTTTGTAGGTCATATTTTTCTTTATTCTTTTTTTAAAGACTTATTTTAATCTTTGTTTTCCGATACACACTGCTAATTAATGTTCACATTTTCACATTTAACTGGTAATTGTAATGTTATGTTACGTCATACACTTGTTTCATTTTTTCATTTCACTTCCATTTTTCACCCAGTGCTTGGGTCATTTCTTAATCTATATTTGTCTTTATTCTGTTTTTAAAGAGTTATGTTAATCTTTCTTTTTGAGATACACACTGCTAATAAAATTAAATGGAATTGTATAGGCCTATTCCTATAAAGCTACACTCTCATTTGTATGAAACGAGCGAGTAGCTTTATAGGAAAACAATACAACTATAAAAGAAATTAATGAAAAGGATTGCACACATTTCAAAGATGTTAGCCCGTAGACGAAATAGAATGTATGAACGCCTACATTTTATCGTTGAGGACGAAATCGAATGCTCTTCACCTGATTTTCTAAGTTGAATGGTGTTATTTCAATTCGGTTTGACAAAAGTTGGCAATCGCACGGTCCAAAAATAAAATTGAATGAAATTATTTGCTAATTGAAACACGATCCTGATCTTCATTCAATTTCGTTCTAAATTACGTGCTGTTAATGAACATTTGAGTGCTATTTTGACGAAATTGGCCGGGAAAACCATTATTTAAAAATTTAATTTTTAAAATTGATTTATTATTATTATTATTATTATTATTATTATTATTATTATTATTATTATTATTATTAGTATTATTATTATTATTATTATTATTATTATTTTAGGTTTTCCCGGCCAATTTCCTACTTTACGCGCCCAAATTATTTTATGAGCATTCAATTTCGTGCAGTTGCCGTGGATGAGTTACTTTGGTCATTCAGATTCATATTCCGAGCATCCACATTCGTATATGGGCACCCAAATGTCAAATCACGAACTTCAAATTCGCAAATGGGCATTCGATTTCATCATTGGGCGCTATTTTTAACAAATGGGCATTCAATTTAATACGGTAAGCTGGGCAATCGCTTGTTTGTGCATTCAATTTCGTTTATGGGTGACCAATTTCCAGACATGCTCATTCAATTTAAGTTACACAAACAACATCCATACCTATTCACAAATAAACATACTGTATTTTCATTTATGTATACAACCACATAGTTACGAACATATAGGCGTACCCAGGGACGAGGGGTGGGGGTTCGTTGGTTCAACCCCCCGGTCTCGACCGTCATTATCGCTGGTCTCGGGCCTCGAAAAGTGTGCATAACCCTGGTCTCGGCCTCAATAATGTCGAACATTTCCGGCCTCGGCTTTCAAAATTTCCTACCACTACCCCCCCCCCCCCGCTTACAGAACATTTTTCTGAAGAAATACCCCCCCCCCCCCCCCCTTGAACAAATCCTGCGTACGCAACTGGTTACGCTTACATAAACACACGCACACACATTCACCTTTTTTCTTACATAGTCTCAACCATTTCATCGGGCTATATTTTCCATTTTTTTTTCGATATACTTTACAACATTTAATCTTCACTTTTCGATATTCCTCAGTCAAATTTTTCTAGATCTGTTTTTATGTTCAATTATGTAATCTGTATTTTCTTATTTGTACATTCATTCGTTCATCTTTTTGTCTTAACTTTATCATCATGCGAGTTCATAATGTTATTTCATCACATTTTCTTATTTGTCATGTGATCGTTATTGTATCATAATTTCTGTTCTCCATTTTGTATCTTTATTTTCATCTTGTTTTCTATATCTTACATGTACCACGCTGTTACATTACATGTCCACTGCACTTTTTTAAATTTGAATGCCAATGTGATGAACTTGTTTGCCCATGCGCGAATTTGAATGACCGAAATGAGACCCGAGACTGCTAGAGATGAAATTGAATGACCATTAACGAAAATGAGCACCCATCGCTTACATTGGCATGACGCTAGTATGAAATTGGTTGCTCCGTTAATTAATATGAATGACTAAAAATGAATTTGAATGACGATATGTCGATCCAAACGCGGATTTGGTGAAATTGAATGCTGCTGATATGAAATTGCATGAGAAAATAGCGAAATTGACCGGGAAAACCTATATTATTATCATTATTATTTTTGCAGCCTTTTATGTATACGTGTATACATAATTCATTATATGCTTTTGTACGTGTTGAAAGGAAGTAAGGAAATTAATATTGAATCAGTCGCGCATGCATGTTCTCATGAGTGTGTCTTTCACTCTTTACAAATAACTTGCCCTCCGACGAGGTAACCGCGAAGGACAATGACGTCAAATTGGTTCGGCAGCTATCCTTAGCTAACATATCTTAGTTAAAAGCAAGAAGTATAAGCGTTTTCTTAATTATACTTGTTACATGGCGATTCTATCTATATAGTTTATGCTATAAATAAGTGAACCTAGAAATTGTATAATCTTATTAATTATCACGCGACTGCACTCCGCCCATGAATATAAGACCATGATACACGTATTACCTTCAGCCATGCACGTAAATGCAAAGGTAAAATAAGGTGCTTAAAGGGGACCAACATACAAAGAACAACTGTTACACATGACTGTTTTGGTACCGTTCTGTGACATTAAATAGATGCCAAACACTTTGCAAAGGGTTGTGTAATACATAAACACAAAAAAGATTTTTCTGGTGTGACATAGAAACCAAATTTCAGCATGCTTTCATACAAGCAACTAAAATCCAAACGCTTCCGGGGGGACCCCACCGTTACAGGTTGGAGCTCACCTTAATTCATGGGTACGCCACTGAACGGTCGTAAACGAGAATGTGAACGGAGCCCCGGAGACCCAGACAGACATATTTTCAGAGCGTGCGAATTTGTGCAGCTGCTATAAATGCCGTGCTTCACAAAATGCGCTCTCCCATTCACCAAGCCAATGCACACCTGTTGGAATCACAGATTCTCACATTTCTTTCTCAAAACATCTAACCTATCATTCAGATGCGATGATAATTTGAACAAAAATGCATTTCAGCAATACTTTCTACACGTAATAATTTTGAACATGTGACATTTGCGTATTTTTTGGGGAGTGGGTTGATCAATTTAAAGTTATGTGGATTTGTGTGTATGCGTGTGTGTACATGTGTGTGCAATGTCTTTCCCCAATGATGCGGCAATTCATTGCGACTATTTTCTTCACAGCCTTTACGCACGGCTCTTCCCAATGATTGCAATTCGTTGACATCATGCGTTGCAGGTGGTGCAGACCCGAGTTTGTGGCGACTGATTAATATTCATAAATTATGAAGCAGCGCTCAGCCATTCAGCGCCCTGGGTTTGAAGCAAGCAATTAACATGATGAGGTGCGGGGTCTGTGCCTGCCTTCGTTCCGCATCTCAGCCAAGAGCTCTTTTTCGGAGGAGCTATTCTGTACGGCGGAGCGCGAAACCATGGTGATACAGAAGCCTCGCAGTTTGTTTCCAGCTTCGGGTTGAAATAAACTCTTTGTATGTTTTTGTTTCATATACAAGATGGAGAGGTTTTTGCATCGCATCATTGTTTACTTCTTGACCGTGTGTTTTGAAAAGAGAAAGTTTTTACATGGATTACATTTTCGACAGATCTAGAGGGATAGTTTGTCGCCAGTTCCAAATCTTAGTGAGGAAGTTTGATGGATTCTATCGAGCTAACCGTCAAACAGGTTTCCTGTAACTTTCACTGGTGGCTTGTGTTCTAAATGCGCCGAGCTCAAACGAACAATTAGTGCGCAGTATGACTTTGTATACAAAATGGCGGCATAGCATAATATATGACCATATCATCCGCCATTTTGTTCGCAAGAACTTTTTCGGTTGTTGAGCAGAAGTGATTTGTTTTGTACATATCATCTCTATATCGAATATCATCTTTAGGGAGCATTGTGTTTATTCTTTGTTGACGCTTAACTAACGCTAATACATTACGGTGTTTTCTTGTATTTAATCACATTATGTATCGATTGTGAGTTTGCATTTCTTTTGTAACGAATCTAGTTTAACAGATGCCGTTATATCGTTGTATAACAATGTCAATATTATATAAATAGCACAATGCACGATTTCTATTTAACTGGAAAGAGCATTAATGACCAACAAGTTCAAGTTAGAGGAAATACTACACAAGTCATTTGCGGCTGGTTTCCAGAAGTTCTTTTGTCGGCAAGGCGCAATGCTTTAATAGGCCTTTCGGATGCCATCTGACTGGAATTGCTCTGGATTGTATACGGTGGACAATATAATACCTTAAATCCCTGGAATTAAGTTTTCTGGAAATGACATGACTGCTATTATGTGATCTATCAGAGAATACTTGGTAACCACTTTTGGGTTTTCATCAGCGCTAAGATACCCCGTCTCGCTGGGGACAACATCTACGTAGCGATTGGAAAGAGTTCTCGGAGTAATGGCGCGGGGTACAACCTTCTGTACCATCCTACATCTCAAGGAAGACAATGCTCGTTTCGTCCTGCTTGTTCTAGTCCTCCTCGTCTACATGCTGGTTGGTGCGGAGATTTTCCACCTCATTGAGTCAAGTAAAGAAGAAGAGGAGAGAGGGCTCTATCTGGCACGATACGAGGCGTATGTGTCTAAGTACAACAACACGTCCCAGCCTTTCAATCTGACAGACTTCAAGGAAATCCTTGACCGGTACGCTGTCGCTTCGGCCAAGGGATTGCTTCCCGAGAGAAGGCCGAGATGGGACTTCCCGGGAGCCTTCTACTTCGTTGCCACGGTTGTCTCGACAATAGGTATGCCCCGAAAACATAATTCACTTCATCCTCTTGGCCTAATTATGTTCTATAAATCACATGAGATGAAGCATATTTTTGTTTGTTTATAATGCTAATCTTATTACAGTGTTGGTTTATGGTACGAGTAAAACAAATATGTTTATGGCGAATATGTGCAGTTGAACATTACACGCGGTCACTTTGACATTCAGAAAACTAAACACACATAAAGACAACGTTATGAGATTTGAGCGCAAATCAAACAACACTTAATTTAATAAAGCAGACGGAGTTGTCAAGAATGATTCCACCCGCGCATAATATGGTCGGGTTTTCTTCACAAAAAAAGTGCTCCTTTCAGTTGAACTTATCAAGGTAAAGTCCAAGAAATGTTTGTCGCAAATGACGATCAAGGGCTTTCGAGCGAAAATGTAACAAAACATTTACCATTATCACCTTGCTACACAATTATTTGTATTTTCAAAAAATTGGTGGGTGGGGGGGGGGGGGGGGGGGGGTCGAGAAAGACTGGAAAGGAAGGGGTGGGGTGCAACGAACTACTTTCGCCCCTCTTCCATCTGTTATAACGATGCAGAAAACCGTTTGTATTATATCGAATGTAATATATACCTCGTGAGTTCATTAATGGTATTTCGATGTTTGTAAATATTATTGCAAATATTAATGACACTGCAATTCAGCTTGTAGCTGTAAATGTGACATTTTGTTGAATAAAATACCATTATTATTATTATTATTATTATTATACAAAGATAACACTCATTCTTTAACTAAAAACAAGCAAAGCTGAAGGCATTATGAACAACGAACAATAATATTGGATGTGTGAAAGTTAATGTTTTCTAAAGGTTATAAGAAAAGTTAAAACATTTTGAAGAGGAATAGTGAAATTGAATGAGAGCAGCAAAGGATAACATAAGGATGACAAAATAGCAAAATATGGTAAGAGTATAAGCAGTGGTATATAAGTATAACAATCAAGATACATGGGCGTAGGAGGCCCTCGGAGGGTGGGGGTGGGTGGGGGCAAGGGGTCTGAAACTCGCTCAGGCTTTTGAATACTACAGCATTCGGGCAAAATCTCCTTAATAATATTGATTCAATTATCTAAATCTAAAATTAGATGATTAATCTTATAATATACATCCGAATTTCTAAAATATCGAGATACAATGTGCGTACTATACGAGGCGAGGGTGTGGAGAGGGGGGGGGGGGGGGGGGGGTCTGCAGCACTTTAGCTTTTTAATAATTCACATATTCAGGCAAAAAGCATCTTTAATTCGGATAACATCACTTCCAATGGGAGTGAAAATAATCTAATAATCTAATGTAAATTCCTTGCATTTTGGGTAAAATCGTTATGAAGTTGCCCAATGATGGTACTCGGGCAGTTCTCAGCCCCTCATGATCAGGCGGCGGGCATTACATGCCTATGCAGTAGTCTTTAAAGCGGGCTTAGGGTCATGTCAAAGGGCATACAAAGAAGGATACTGTACGTGTTTATTATAACAGCGGCAATAAGAAGGCCATTATTAACAATATAATTATTGTATACCGTGCGCGTAACTATAAAGAAGTGATCTTTTCAAGGCCGCTTGGGGCACCTTACACATATTAAATATGCATAGTAATTACCTAGATGAACACTCTGAGAAATGTATTAAAAAAAGGAAGGGTGAAATTTATTACGCTATAATAAGGTTCGACCCTTTAATATGCGTCAGAGGTCCATTTCACTCAAGTGCTAAAAACCGATCGGAAAGGTCAGTCGATTTTGAAATAATTGATTTTCACCAATCACACGACAATTCAGGAAAAAAGGGAACTCGTTCAATTCATTTAATGATATGACTTCAATTTAGTATGATTGACAATTTTAAAAGAAGTTTAGAAGCCTTGATATCATCAATCAGATTTATATAGTCCATTTAAAGAAATTTTAGAAGAAAAAATAATGAGGTAGTCGTGTGGGAATATATTTGCATAAAAAACACATTTCCACTAATTATAGGTAATGAAATAAAAGACAATGTGTAATTATATGTCGAACTGTTCGAGATAATTTTATTGTTTTGTTCTTTCATCGACACGTTTAAGCGTGACTGTCAACGATAAAATACGAGAGTCAAAATGTTGATTTTAGTCTCTGAAGAAGATTCTGCTAGAAGTGATCTTTTCTCGTAAAATACGAGAGTCAAAATGTTGATTTTAGCCGCTGAAGAAGATTCTGCTCGGATCGAAAATTTAAGCCCTATATTGACTCTCATTTTACTACACAGGCATTATTATAGTAGATAAGCAGTTTTCAGCAGTATTTTTGCATCAACGATAAAACGTCATATCACATGGTACGTATGTAAATAAAAACAACAGCAACATGCATTAACTAATTGGTATACAGTGTTATTAAAAGAAAACTAAACGTCACACATTATTGGATAATAATGATGCAACATTTTGGAAAGGTATTTACGAAATTTCAAATCACAGACCTATACTTAACGCCTTAAATTTTGTATTCCTAAATTTATAAATAAAGAATTTTGTTGGCACTAAATCTGATTGAATTGAATTTAATAATTGAAAAAATGGGAAAATAATAAATGTATTACATTTGCATTAAACATCGAAATAATTGTAAAATATACAATACACAAATATTAACACACTTAAATAGGTTTGACAAGTCATGTGACTCTGAATTTCGAAGGTTTCGCATGTATATCTTGACTCGTGTTCTGAAGGTAATTTTAAGTTCAGTCATGGATACAAATTTAGAAAGAAAGAACATACCATGGCGAACGGAATAGGTTTGGTTATGATTCGAAAATGACACAAAAAAGGGAGGAAAGAAAAGGAAACGAGCATGTAATTAGAATGAGCCGTTCATTTAACGCTTTTATACAAAACCTGAGATATTTTCATAATATTGAATTTGAATTACTAGGTAGTTTACTGGTATTTCGACTCTAAAATGAAAAGGATTTGCAATTTCTCCTCAATATAAGTTTCTGAATGCAAAATATTGTTGTCGATATCTTGATAGTTTCGTCAAAGGTTAAACCGCTATTTCACCGCTAAAATGCACAGTTTTGAAATTTTACATCGAACGATGTCACCAAGTATATAATTAAAGTTCATTCAAATGATGTTAATATATCTTTATAATTTTTGCTCGAACGTTTAGTTTACCAGGCAATTGGCCATTATTATTAACCAACACGTAGTACGATACGGGAATCTGACCTCCAAAATGAGCAGTTTTCGAATGATGTACTCCGACAATGATATCAAGTGCCTTTGATGGGATCTAGTAACAATATTGCCACATGCAACGATGACGACATGAACTTGATGTAAAGCATATTATTGTAGTCCGATATGACGACTATAAAGTGAGGTGTGAAAATTTAATAATAAGATAAATGAATGTCATATGGCCAAGTAATGAGCGAAAATGCAAAGTGCTTTTTGCCGACTCAGGTACATAATTTTAATAATCCTCATTCCCTTTTTCCTTCAAATTTAATAATAAATATTTCAGTAACGAAGTGGAAATTTAATAAATTGAAGCTCGTTACGTTCTTCGATCAGTGAAAGGAAAACAACCAAGCATGAAGAACAAAAACCCATTATAGATGCAGTGAAATTGGTCGAATCAGACAAAGTAAATGTACTTGATCCCTTAAAGGGGACCGCCAGGCAATGACCAACACATAATTATATATGTTTTGGTACCTTTGTGTGATATTAAATAGATGCCCAACACTTTGCAAAGGGTTGCGTAATTCATATTTAAACAATACAATTAATTACCACCACTTACTGAACCAATATGGCCTCATGGTTCCGTATGGGCCAAACGTCTGCGAGTGCGTCAATTCTATTCACGCGTACGTTAGGAGACAATCGAATCACGGACGATGCGTTCGCTCTAGACAAAATGTAGTCTTTGTCTGCAGACCCCTTGACCACATGCTTTAGTATCCAGGTGATGCGTTTTCTAATTCTATAATTTTTCTGGAAACATATTTTTCTGAACTTGTTGGTGGAATGGACTACTTAAAAGGTTACCTTTCATTTATAAGATTATTATGTTTGGGTCTCGGTACCCTTTAAACTCCACCCCCGTCTGATGAATCGAGAAAGAGAAGTACTACAAGGCGCTAAGTCGCTTTTTGTACCTCAAAGATAACCATGTTTAAGGCCCGGTCACATATCACCGGATACCATTAACGGACACCCGACGGATTGATCATTTTCGAAATCAAAATATCCGGTGGTGAAATTCGTCTCCATTGCTTCATGTACACAACATTCAGCCGGATAAAACAACGTACATCCCCTGACAAGGAATCGACAAAAAGAAACGCAAACGAACGGCGAAGAACGTATTACAAATGTTACTCTCCGTCGGGCATCCGTTTACGCTATCCGATGGTATGTGACCGAGTCCTTTAAAGTTTAAAAGCCATGAAGTTATCAATAGTAGCCCTCTCTTATATATTTGATAAATATTTCCAAAACTAGCAATAGTTATTATCAGAAGAATTGGCACCACATGGCTCCTACAGAACTCAAAATGAGCCAACTTCGAATTAACGACCTTCTCACTCTCAACCGGCGTTTATATCGTCAGCCAAGAGTCAAGAGGGCAATAATTCCCTAAATGAAATATTCCTGAATATTGTCAACAACCATCAATATATTGCAATTAACATCCAAAAATATGGGATATTCAATCTGTCAGATATCACCTTACTGTGTAAATGCCAATCGTACAGACAGTACGAGTATATCACACACAAAACTATTATAGGTTATCACCCTTTTTTTTCTTCTTTCCAATTTGTAGTTTCTCTGGAACTGATTCTATAAATCGTATTATGTAAATAATTATGCCCTTTTAAGGAAAGATATGAAATCGATAAATTTCTCACCGAAATAAATTTGTATTTACTACTGTAGTAAATACAAATTTATTTCGGTGAGAAATGTATCGATTTTTATATATATTTCCTTAAAAGGGCATAATTATTTACATAATACGATACTGTTAATAACAGTAGTAATACAAATTCCAACATAAACACACTTGAACGTACATTACGAGTACAATATACTCGTCACGTATATATGTTTATATTGTTTTGTATATACTATCAATTTGTAAGAAGGAATAGTAATGTATTATAGTCATGCTGTTTGAAATTATGTACACGTATCTGTGGTTCATGAATCATACGATCATACGAGTTTAAATATTGGCAATAAATTCGATATCTTTTTGCAAATAAGATACAAATATTGATGATGAAGGGTGAAATAATGATACTAGTAATATACTACTACTACTACTACTACTACTACTACTACTACTACTACTACTACTACTACTACTACTACTACTACTACTACTACTACTACTACTACTACTACTACTACTACTACTACTACTACTACTACTACTACTACTACTACTACTACTACTACTACTACTACTACTACTACTACTACTACTACTACAGCTATTAACATAATGATAATAGCAGAGTGTTATGGGTGTATATGGATACCCAAGTTATATTGTGTGTTCATTCGTCTTTGAATGTGAAGGTCGTGTGTTCGATTCTACGTAACGTGAGTCCTCCAGCGCGAGGCTTAATATACCTTGCCACTCGTAAATCTGTAAATACAGGGCTTCGAGACTCTTTCAATTTTCTTTACGACACAATAGATTATTATGTAAGATTTTGACTGTTTAAATCTTGTTTTCCTTCTTCTTTTTTTAAGTTTGCTTAAAACAATGCAATATAATAAATGTGACTGTCCGGACTTTTTAATAGAATACGAAGAAATGGAAAACAGAAATAAAAACATAATGACAGTCATATAGTATTTATTTTTCCAACGATATACATTCACTTATTGTACAGAACGACTATAAAGACAATGCAAAGAGAACGCAACATTATAGCAAATGCATATTAATATACCTATATATATCTCTACTTGAGAAGATCCTTGCTTTATTAAGTTATGCCAAACCTATTATGTTTGAAGAACGGGGAAGAAAAGGGCGCTTGGGAAACCTGAAATGAAGCAGTACATAAAAAAGCCATGATAATATCTAACAATTGGAAGAATCAATAGATTGGTTACTGTCTTGCCTACATTGTAAGAAAACAGAAATAGCTCTACCACTTTCACTCGATCCTACTTTACATGATAAAGCCGAAAGCTGGTCGAGTTCTGCCGTAACGTCATTAGGCCGATATCGAGAGAGCATTGAAAACGGTTCGCATCAATTAAAGTAATAATTAGTCGTGAATACAAAGAAATGATTATCATGATGCACAAGATGGAGGTTTTTTGTTCGCCGTTTCCTTGGTCGCGATATGGCTTTACTGGGCCCGGTAGCGCGCGGAGAGATAATTGCGAGTCGGGAATGGTAAAGGGCCGGATGCACTACCAAGACAACGGCTTGACTACGTCAGCGGGATATGGGATCCGAGCACACAGCGCCGTAATTAAACTATAAACGCTTTTGTAAGGGGAAACTGTTAATGGAAAACGACGGACATCATAACTGAAGACCCTTGCAATCCACCCATGCAGCATCATCTCAAAAGAGCGCTTGACTTAATTAATTGTCTATCTCGGAAAAAAAAAGAGATAATAACAATATCGTGAGAGTAACATTCACTGCTTTAACGATGGTACTATGATTGTGTTATGGATGCTAAGGATGTTTTCATCGAAAACACATTACAAACGATAATAACATTATACAAATATTGATTATTGAATGTAAGCAAATAGCATGTTTCAGCACAGTGCGAGAACTTTCGATTTCAAAGATATAAGACAAAACAAATGTAAGAGATGTATTTTTCTAACAAAGGAAACTATGTCAATTGATTTCAGCTTGCCGCGCCGCAGCCCTACAAGAAAAAGGATAGTGGATGGCGGTTTAATAAGGGGGCGCAGAAGACTGCATGCAACCATGGACTCTGTAACATTCCCTTTATTATTCGATCTTGGTGATGATTAAACGTTTGATAATACTTCAATCAGTACCAAGTGGGTACAAAGTATACAATTATAACAGTCATCCAGATTAATGTTATTGAAAATATTGGTGATGTAATGATCCATTGCCTCGGCAGCCCTGCCTTTAAAATCATACATTGTCTTTAATAATGATGCATAACCACTACCAGTCTTTATGTTAGGTTTCCAAACTGTAAAATTAACGCTTCATTTTCTTTTTCCTATATACCATCTGAAAAGATGTGTTACATTTAACAACAATGTAATTGTAACAGTTTAAGAATAGCACGTAGTGAACGTCCCATCCATCTCGGCTTCTTAATATATTGCGCTCTGCCATCCCTCTTTATCTCTTTAATATGTTAACATTATTGCCCCCGGAAACCTGATGGCTCATCTGTTAATGCTTGGGGAAGTGCAACATCTAGTAGTGAGCAGGTTAAAATGGTACTTATACTCTTGTCTGTCTTGGGTCTTTACCGTCACATTTATATCAATACAAACATTGTTGTTGTAATTTCTCCTAAAATAATTATGCATTTCATTCAACCCAACAAGAATAATGAGTACTTCAATCTATTCGTGTCTGGCTTTGGTCCTTTCCTTCACATTTATATCAACACAACCAGACAACCACAGCGAGCATTTCTTATTGTTATTCCGTCTCCGCTAAATGTGCATTTTCATTCACTTTAAAGGAGTGGTCACACTGAACACGAATCCCCACGAATAGACCCACGAATGCAGTACGAATTGGTACAAATCAATGGCAAGCCGTTTTTAACATTTATTCCTATTTCTTGATATCAAGAATTCAATTCTTGATATCAAGAAATCGAATTCTTGATATCAAGAAATGCATTCTCGATATCAAGAAATGCATTCTTGATATCAATAAATACTTTTCGGTATTGGTAATACTTGATATCAAGAAATAAACTGATATCAATAATTCAATTATTGATATCAAGAAATAGGAATAGATGTTAAAGGGATAGTTGAGTTCTGGTAAGGAGAGTACAGTTTTGGTGAAACCGAATTTTAGTAACCAAAACCTGCATCATTACATTACAAACTAATAGTTCTAACTAGAAAGGAACACAAAATTACAAATGACGTAGTAAAGATCATGTTATCATTCTAAAAGAGCCGTTAAAACGTAAGAGGGTGCTCTCTAAACACTTATCGGTTTCAACCATTTTGAATAAAATATTGTGCATGTGATGTTTTGTTGAAATAGTGATTAGATAGAGAAATAACCAACAACTATTTAAATACCTATTTTGTAACTTTTTTTAATAGAGGAAGCATTTTTTTGAATTTTTAACGGCTGGTTCAAAATTCTCTAATAAACCTGGGGCCCCAGCTTTATTACAAATTGTTATATTTATGGATATTTCAGCCGTCTCTGAACCGTTTTGATCAAACAAAGATGATTTTATTATTTAAATATTATGCTCTTTCAAATTTTACACTCAGTTTTTCATTACCTCACAAAAAAAAAAGTAGTCTAGCGCCCTCTCTACCAAAACTCAACTATCCCTTTAAAACGGCTTGCCATAGATTTGTACCAATTCGTACTGCATTCGTGGGTCTATTCGTGGGGATTCGTGTTCAGTGTGACCACTCCTTAACAGAGTAATGACAAGAATCACCTTCCCCTTCTTTTCTCGTCTGTATAACATTTCTCTTTCTGTTGTTAGTATGGCAACTGATGGCACTTTATTATCAGATGTCATATTATCCGGTAAACACTCTAGTTTTGTCTGTTTTGGGTGCGCGTTTTGGGATTTTTCCCCCATTGAATTAATATATCAACAAAACACTAATTTTTGTATTTGGGCTACGAGAATGAACATTTCATACAGCATCTTCGGACATGACAACGGCAAGAATCACAAAGTATTTACTTTTACCATCCTATATTATCTTTGGTACTTCTCAAATTCCAAATTATACGATGATAACTGTATCTTTGTCTGTTTTGGGAATTTTTCTTTCATACATGTATTTAGATCAAAATTACGAAGCATTCTTTTTCTTATTTTGCCTAAACATGTCTTTCATTCATCCGTCAAGATAACGACAAGACAAGATTCACAAACATTTTCCATTGTCCTCCTCTTCTAATTATCTATCTGGGTCCCATTTCATAAAACTTTTCCAATAATTGTAAGTGTCCAATTAGTGTAACTACCATGCCAACATCTATAATGCTCGATGCTGATTGGCTGTTGCCATAGTAGTTACAATGATTAATTGGACACTTACAACAATTGGAAACGTTTTTTTAATGAAATGGGGCCCTGATGATGATAATTATGGTGTTTCATATTATCCGATGGTTTCGTTGAATCGTGCCTATATATTTTGGGGTGTTTTCCATCATCCTTATATCCGCAAAATAGACACCTTAAATTGGTTTTTATTTTGGCGACAATCCGACATTATACCCGAGTGGATTTACCCATCTCCGACAGCCCATTCCAGCTGTCGATAATTATGGTAATTCTCAGATTCATCTCCTTCCTCTCTCTATATATAATGATAATGTGGGGGTTTTCCGCAGATTTCACATCCGATTATCACGTTATTCTTATCTTTCTCGGACCGTTTCCTTCATCTTTTTAAAAATACTTATAATATATTTTATTTCCCTTTGAAAGTGTGTTGGGCGTTGTCTTTGGTGAAATGTTCTTATCAGATTCTTGCGAATGTTCAGTTATTATTCACGGGTGCGGGCACATTCGAGCCCAAATGCGAGACATGAACACGCATTATTATGCTAATCACGCCCTATCCCTAGTTCTAGCGGTTCAACTAGGCACGTTCTTCCCTTTTTGCAACCGCCACTATGCCTCGTATAAATAACGGATATACATTTCAGGTTGCGAAGGCATTATATGTTTGGGCAGGGATCCACATTCAGTGCAAATGGAATATATCCCCACTGTTTTGACAAAATAATGGTTCATAAATATGGACAATTGCTTTATGAAATGCATGAACCACGGCAAAACATTTCTCTAACGACGAAGTTACCTGGTATGTTAATGTTCAATCAATGAGTGCAGATGCTAGACCATTCTCGGCTTAAAGCTAGATAACATATTAGATGAATATGACATGTATGAATACTATGCTAATCACGTAAAACCCCTAATTCTATGTACATAGCTGCACTTTTCACAATTTTGCGACCGCTGAACCCCCTTAATAAGAAAAGTGCATTTTAGCTGCAAATTATTCAGTTTAACCTGGTTTGAGCAGTGATTCACTGGAAAATGGTCCCGTATTTCGTGTTAATATAATATATTCATATTCCGTTCAAATCTGTTTGATTTATGATAAGCATGCTATATATATGGACATTTTCAGGGCAAATAAGATTCATAATACATCATTGTTTAAACATGGTTTTATATGTCTAACTTTATATTATGATATAGTAAACAATATTTTACGGTGAAATTTCGTTTTTTAAACTTATAATAAAGTTTAGATATAGTGTTTCATACATGAAATATAAAGAAAAAAGTCTTCCTGTAACTTGAAATGCATAGTTGTTTTGCTATCTTGACTTTAATTAGAATAAAACAGCGTGCATGAGACTAGCATTTATTTGAGTGTTAATTCGAAAAGACAAGAAAAATTACTGAATTAACAAATTACATCTACCCCAATTGACAAATTATGCAAAGGAAGAAACAGTATATTAAAACCAAATCATATACTATTATAATGTCAATTCGAATAGACAAGGCAAATAAGATTCATAATACATCATTGTTTAAACATGGTTTTATATGTCTAACTTTATATTTTTTCCTTTGACTTATAGAATTATGATATAGTAAACAATATTTTACGGTGAAAATTCGTTTTTTAAACTTATAATAAAGTTTAGATATAGTGTTTCATACATGAAAAATAAAGAAACAAGTCTTCCTGTAACTTTGAACTTGAAATGCATAGTTGTTTTGCTATCTTGACTTTAATTAGAATAAAACAGCGTGCATGAGACTAGCATTTATGTGAGTGTTAATTCGAAAAGACAAGATAAATTACCGAATTAACAAATAACATCTACCCCAATTGACGAAGTATGCAAAGGGAGAAACAGTATATTAAAACCAAATCATTTACTATCATAATGTCAATTCGAATAGACAAGAAAAAACTACATGTACTATACACTCAACTGTCAGAAGTACAAAAATCGTCCATACTTGACGGAGCCTGCACGAAAGGGAAGACGAAATGTTAATGATGCTGAAGAGCCGAAGTCAGTGGCGTAGCTAGGATGTTTTCCAGTATAGAGGCACCATCATGGGGGGGGGGGGGGGGGGGGGGCTCGCATTTTCTTAAGAGGGCACAGGTTTTCGCCTGACAAGCAGACAAAATTTGATAATGATTGACGTTAAAAATGATACGATTTTGCCGATTTCTTTGTTCCCCCCCCCACCATAATTATTATTGGTGGGAGCACCTACATGTATTTGCAAATAGGTGTGGGGGCACGTGCCCCATAGCTCCGCCCCCAACCAGAGCATGCAGATGTGCCGCGCTGCTGAATTTATCTTGTCAGTATCCGAGAGTGAAAGGTTATCAAAATATAATGGAACTTGTAACCCATTTAAAAGTCGTGACAAGTGTCCTTCGGCCCCCCTTCTCTATAATTATACCGGTTCCCGCACAACCCACACACGCACACAATTTACCACTCAAAGTTGATGCATCGTAATATCAAGTGTTTGACAACGGGAAACAAGAAACGGAATTGCTATTTTTAGGACTGTTGTGATTTTTGTCATCACCATGACACCCTTAGAAAAAACCATTTCATTTACAATTTGATATCCTTATATCTGATAGCATACACAGTCAATTAATGTTGATATACGGTTGTAGCGATTCAGATAACCGTTTTCGATTTGGTAATAAGGTCAAGTTGATTTGTTGTTAAAAATGTGTCTCCAACTGCACGGGCGAATCGATTATGGTACGGTTGTTTTGATTCCTTGTTTCCATGACACTCCTGGTAATATTGATTATGATATTTACAATATTGGGAAATCATGATATATAAATAATGTTCTGTAAACTAAAAGCCAATATATGAATTAATTATGTAATTTTAGCTGTCAAATCGCAGATAAAAACCTTACGATTTTTACTTTTGTATAATGAGGTTCCCGAGGACAATTGTATGTCTGTTTAAAAAATAATGCTTTTATATATTGATGACTCTATACAGAACCTTTTTCCGTCTAACCCTACAAAGCGTTCAAGAGTTCATATCAATAGCGTAAATAACGTACAAAAAGACATGCATTAATTTAGCAGAGAAACAATTTATGATTAAATTGATTTTGATAATTTAACACTGCAAGTTTAATACGTGACGTATACAACGATACCTTTGTTCCATGAGGTATATGATCACAAGTAGAGTAAAAAGAAATTCATCAGATTTGATTGTATTTTATACTACAATGCATTTATTTCAGTTGGACGAATTAGTAATAGAGCGTAAACTTCGATTTTATTTCATTTTGTATTAACCCTATACAGATTGAGTACTATTGAGTGATCTGCACACTATGTTATATGCATGGATCTGTTCTATTATCGTTATTTAAAATCAATAAAATAATCTCTAAATATTGACTTGATGTAAGTGGTCGGAACAAAACAAGTCATTTTACATATTTATTCGGCCTTCTCCAATGTACAGACTTTGATAAACGAAAATAATATTGGAAATGCATGTAGGGAAATCGTTAAAACACTGTAACAAACGACAAAATATTGCTTATAATTCTGATGGGTTTATTATTACGTCATGCTATATTCCATTCACGCTAACGAGAGCTGAATCAAAACAAACAAATAAACAAACAAACAAACAAAATAATAAACAAATAGAGAAGCAAAGACTCTAACAAATTATTTATCTAGCTTACCAATTATTTAAGTAGCTTACTAAACACACAAAATAACTAGGCAATCAACTAACTAACTAACTAAATTACTATCTAACTGAACAACTAACAAGCTAAAACGATAGCTAGCTAAGTAGCTAACTAACTGGTACTGACTAAAACTAATCAACTAACAAATAAGCTAACTTACTAAATAAACTAACTAACTAACTAACTGACTAACTGACTAACTAACTAAATAACTAACTAACTAACTAACTAACTAACTAACTAACTAACTAACTAATTAACTAACTAACTAATAAACTAACTAACCAACTAAATACATAAATAACTTACTAAGTAAATAACTAACTCTTTAATTAATAAACTATAAATGATGCTATACATGTATAGGAAGGAAAACATCTCGTCAACGTATTCATGATCTTATATAAGAATTGAGGGTATAGACTTCGTAATGCATGCTTTTCCAAAACGTATACGGTATATTATTAGTCCGTGGTCTAGAGTATATACGGTATATCAGGTCCTTGACAGAATTTCAAAACCTGACCTGTGTAGGTTCGTGACAGAATAAGGGGTAGACAAATATTGTACGGTTTCCCAAACCGATACGATATTCAGATCCGTATGAGGAAACACATTCGACATGGCTTCGAAAATCTGTATGGTTTCATCTAATGCAGGCATTATAATGCACGGTTTCCGAAACCTAGTCGGTATACATAAAGTAGGTCCATGACAGAACGAGAGTTGACAAGTGGTAAAGTAAGTATTCCCTATTTCCGACCTCTCATCCATAATACAAAGTAAGATCTATGGGTAATGCATGAATCGCGACTCGCTCCTCGCTCAACCCTCACATCTCATCTTCGTCTCGCCTCATGTTTAGGGGTGAGAGATCGAGACAGACCGAGACGGGCCTAAGTCGGGGGAGGAGGTACATAATTATACCACTTTATATATAATACAGTCAAACCAGTTCAAGCGACCACCTGTATAATTGAAGACTATACCTGCTTTATAAATACCACTAATCTTAACCCTCACATCTCATCATTGTCTAGCGCGATGTTAAAGGGTGCAGACAGAACGAGACAGGCCTAGGTCAGGGGTGGAGATAAATACATAATATTCTAGTATCTTTAGAGTACGTATATACGTAGTAATTATTTTCTACCCATTTTCACCTTTAAGTACGCGCATACTAATTTAATGTAATGTCATTACGTTATCGATAAAGGTGAAGGTTGTTCATTATACAACAAATAATAATATAGGTTTTCCCGCTCAATTTTACACTTTTTTTCAATCGAAATCATTAAGGGTCATTCAAATTCACGCATTACCGCGTAATCGTTGGTATCGGTCTTCCAAATTCCGAATAAGTGCAAACGAATTCATGCATACGCATTTAAGCTTTCGTGAATAGACACAGAAGTTCATTTATGGGCATTCGAATTCGCGAATGTGCAGTAGCGCCAGCGTACACAACGTGCTATTTTGAATGACCATTGATGAAAAGGTATGCTCTTTGTGCAAATTCACTTGCTACTACGTGATTTTGAACGACTATTTACGAATTCGAATGCTGCTTTGACACAGCGATCGCTAATCGCGCGAATTCGTTAGCTTATATTATCAATTGGATTGACACAATCGCGAAATTGAGCGGGAAAACCTATACACTATTTAAACCGCTTTTAAATGAAGTTAGCCCCGAACTAGCATAAAATCATTTTGAATTCAAAGCGCTCGTTCCACTCAAATATTATTCTCAATATCAAATAGGCACACCCAGGCTCCTTATTCTTAACATAATTATGGTAGATTGTTAACCAAAAGCTTATTGAATTCCATGCATGGGTTAGAATTAAACTACATAATTATTGTTGGTTTTACAAATTGTAACCCTCGGGTTAGTTTATATATCCACAGATACCTAAAATGACGTCATACGACACAATTTAACCCAGAGTGTAATTTAACCACTGCAGTGAATGCGGGCAAATGTGTTTCATAATTGTATCTACAGTACACCCTGATGTATATGCGTATGGGTATCTTTGAGGGTTATTAACCAGCGAGATTCTCTACTGACATTGGCAAGGTATGGGAGGATGCGCTGATGGGATGATGGTGATTGCGGTCGGGATGCGATCCGCCTCGTCATCTCGCCGTATGTAGCACCAGCGATTACGTTCGTCTGATTACACCCCTAAGTATCAGCCCATCTTTGATCTGACATGAATAAATGGTTCCCTCGCCCCCAAAGTAAATGTCCTCGGCATTGATGCCAACTCGGGCCGAAGGAATTAACCTTCCCAATGCCATGGTCACGCATCTATGTGTAATAAAACACTGACCCTTTCATTAACGAGAAGGAAGGGGTTAAGGTGGTACTCATTGTCGTTCCCGTTTGCGTACAGGAGTCTATAATGTGTGTCAAAACAACCGGCATGATAGTGATCCCTGACTACTGACGATGAGAATCATCCACTATATACGGCATAACATAAATTATCTAGAGTTGTACTTGCCGCAATCAATATGTCTGCTTCCGTACAATACTTACTACTATCATGAGAATGTATATGTTGTTGTGCCTGCAAAAGAGACAAACCACATTCAAAATAAAATAATGCTGCATATACATTCACCTTTAATTAATTTTGTTCTTGGGTTTTTGAAGAAAAAAAAATCAAACTTATCGGAAAGTTCTAACACAATGTCGCTATCCATGAAAAGACATGTTTTGTGTTGTACCCCCTTATTGTGATCCGACATCGATGCCATATAGCAGTTCACCTCACAGGAATACAACATAGTCGAGTTTAGAATACGTATGAAAAGATATCTACAAAGCAAACGAATGCTAATTACACATCATTATTACAAAAAAAAAAAAAATTGTGTTAAACAAGTGAAAATAATGAACCTGCATTTGGAGCGTTAGAAACGACACCTTAGCCTTGGTCGATGAAATTACGCAAGTGTGATTTGTTGTTGTTGTTGTTTACTAACGTATAATGAATGCAATAAGTTTTGGGCTACTAACATAATTTTCTGCAGGACAGAAAAAATGAACTGTTGTAGAATTTCAGATGAGCACATACAAAATCGAAGTGATTTTATTTTTTGAAAAGCTGAGGGAGGGAAGTGGGAAGGACGTATGGACTTCCGAGAGAACAAAGCGACCAAGTCGCAGGGACTTTTAAAACAAATGTTGTGTATTGAACATGGATTTTGAGTATTGAAACATATTTTGCGTATTGAAAAATAACTTTTTTTTAGTACTGAATCGGATTTCAGAGCGTTAAAGCGCATGGAAATCTAAATTGGTCACTTCATAAAAAAGTGTTTCAATATTGTGAAGTCATTTAAATTATATTTGAATTTGAATTATATTTGGAGGAGGAGGGGGTGCAGCCCCTGAGCCCCCCACCCCCCCCCCCCCCCCCCCCCCCGTTGGTATGGTGGTGAGGTAGCGGAAACGGCTATACTATACAGAGTCACAGATGGGGGAACTTCCATAGCCCGCGGACATAATATTATACATACAATGTCTAATTATTTGTTAGATGAGACCACAGGTGTTTGAGATAGTGTCCTTAATTCCGCGCACATTGTTAGGAGTCTGACGCCTTTCCGGGTTTGGACTTGCTCAAGGACTGTACACACCTTGTTAACACATTGCCCTCGGGAACTGGGTGTTCGATGTATGGGGATGTATACTATCTAGTAGGGAACAGGTTAACTTCCAGCGTGCCATATGTGTGAAAGTGTTAAGAATATGACGAAACGTACTATTGAAGGTGTATGAGTTAATACGAGGATATCGAGTATATTTTAGATCGCCTTTTAAAACCTTTTTTGTATGTTTTCAACTGTATAATGTACTGATCTGCTGATAGGAAACGTCGTAGTTATATCACCTATTCGATTTCAGGGTTTGCGAAGCCTCAGGCAAGTTTTGACATATATTTCTAGCCATAATGATATTTAAATCTAAATGTAGAGATGCCTGTATATATATATGAAGGACATGCATGCTTTTAATGTCGAAATTCACAAGCTAAACATCGTCATGATCACGTTGATATATGCATGTGATCATTCTTTGTAACCCATTTCATACCGGGACCGGGACCCCGTTGCAGAAAGAGATACATCGATTGTAAGTTATGATCATGTGTTCTAAATGAGCAAATCTGATTGGTTTAAACTCGCAAAAGTTCTGACTTACAATCAATTGTAACTTACAATCGATTGTATCTCTTTCTGCAACGGGGCCAATGTGTATCATGTATTAACATTTTTTAGGAAATGCAAAATATCGTAGGCAAGGGGTTAATTGGGTATGCAAAGTGAAACAAACAAGTTCTGCAACATGCGATTGATTTGTCAGGGAAAGTGAGAGGAGTTGATGGGGTGCCGCGGACGTGTCTTGGTAGCTGTTACCCCGGTGATACCCTCCATCATCTATGCAAATTAGCGCTCATATCATGCAACATTCATGAATACTGCGTGAGCTTAATCCTCCTCAAACATGTCAAACCTCCCACTATAACGCGGGTACACGATGGGCGTACTACCTGAATGGCGTCCTATACGAACGCGGTGGTGAGATGGGTTAAACATGCTATAAGATGCGGTTTGGATGTGGTGGTAACGGGGTGGATGATGTGGCGGAGGATGTTTACGTCAAAGCAGGCCACAGGTTTGCTCCTGGGGAGAGTCGCCTGTCATCCATCATCTCCTGACACCGATCTATTCCAGTCCCTCCCAGAATCGTTCCAGGTCTCGCGTTAAAGGGATCTAGTAACTTTGTTGACAAGTGCAAACAGTGATGCGCGGTTCATAAAATGTCGGTCCAGAAAGTAATGTGTGAACATTTCACGTTAATTGGATGTTATTTGGCCGAGAAATGAGCGAAAATGATATGTACTAACTCATTGCACTTACTTTGTACACGGCTGTAACGATCCCGTAGATAGTTTAACATCCGAACTCTTCAATCGTTAATATCTTTTGAACGAAATGGAAATTTGAAAAACTCAAACTTGTCCCATGCTTTTATTGTTAATATGTATACAGCAAGGTATGAGAGAACCACTAGAGCTCCAAGTAAGTTTTGAGGATTTGGACAATGTTACTAAGTCCCTTTAAAGATCTCCAAGCGTGGGGATGGATCGTGGCGTGGCGGATCGCCATTTTGAACTAAGGCTAGTTTGCGCGCACTGCAACACTGCACCTGTGCATGTGGCTCTACATAATACGCCCCGTGCGCAGGGCGTTCGCAAAATGGACCCACCACATTTGACAGAACGCCTCATTTGGAATATTATCGAGGCGATTGTGCGTATCGAAGTAAACCTGGCTGTATATAAGCTGCGACATGGTTGACCTTTAAGTTGACCAATAGTCGTGAGAGCGTTTGGATAATAGTATACTAATGTCTTGGCGGAAAGTATCGTTTTGAGACACGTTTTAGGTGAATATTTTGTTACTAATATAAACTTTAGCCTGAAACACGTTTTAAAAACGGAGATAGACATGACTTATTAAACGCACCCATAATCCGACCTCCATGTGAGGGTTAATTATGGATTCAAACTAATATTTCCCCAGGCCTCTCTTTTGTCCCTTTCCTTTCAATGTATTAATGTCTTGGCGGAAAGTATCGTTTTGAGACACGTTTTAGGTGAATATTTTGTTACTAATATAAACTTTAGCCTGAAACACGTTTTAAAAACGGAGCTAGACATGACTTATTAAACGCACCCATAATCCAACCCCCAGGTGAG
Source organism: Echinarachnius parma (assembly GCA_037951105.1). Taxonomy (NCBI): domain Eukaryota; kingdom Metazoa; phylum Echinodermata; class Echinoidea; order Clypeasteroida; family Echinarachniidae; genus Echinarachnius; species Echinarachnius parma. The sequence continues at coordinate 72,619 of JBAMJV010002687.1, forward strand.
GGTTAATTATGGATTCAAACTAATATTCCCCACAGGCCTCTCTTTTGTCCCTTTCCTTTCAATTTATATTTCAATTTATTATTAACCCGTTCTCTTCGAGATTCTGAAACCCAATTCACTCTGTACAACTTCCACGAGTTATATCATTATTGAATAAAACAATAAAAACATACACATTTTCATTTTAGAAGTATCATGCACAATCCTTTTCGGACCCAATTTAATCAGGGCTTGTAGATTGGGGCCTTTACATGTTACACGTATTATACGCGTTGCATGTAATTTGGGGGCGTTACATGGATGCGACAAGCATAAGAAATAAGAAAATGGAATGGTGATGAAGAGGCCTTCCTACTGCGTTGGAGAGACAAAGGCTATGATAGATAGACATGACGTGTACCTTCTACATGCACTCATCATAATCCTTGTACGCCATATAGCTTTTATTGTATGTAGTCATTACGTTATTGGCTTATATATATTGGAAAATTATATGAGCAGTTTCAAACAGCTTCATCATAATTTGGATTCAACATTTTTTTTTTTTACAAGTTTGTTATATTGTAAGTTATTTCAAAACTGCATATATTTGCCCTAGTAAAAACACGAGGGCACGGGTTCTTTTCCAACCTCCCATAAACATCATCCAAATTATCTTTGAAATTCGAGTCTTTAATATGGCGAGACAGGTCTAATGAAGTTGAATGTGTCTTGTAATTTGGAAATAAAGGTTGTATATCCTTGAAATGTGGTGTCAAATCAAATTATACGTTCTTCATACTGCATTTGAGTAAAATGATCATATTCCATAAAAAGATATAATTTATTTTACCGGATATCTTATTACTTATAACTTTACATGTACAGTATGTATGCGTTTGTAAAAAAATTGTAATTCTAACCCGTTAAGCAATCAAAAAACACCCACACACACTAAAGAAATGGAATTATTTGCATTGCAAAATACTAACAACCTACTGTTTGGTTTCCACTAAGCTCTTGTTATAAAAAAATGATTTGTAATACTTTCATACAACTTTCTTGTTTTAAAGGGATAGTACAGTTTTGGTCAAACATAATTTCAGTAACTAAACATGTAATGTATCATTAATGTATTCATTGATACTTGAATTGCAGTATAAATACATGTGTATAAACGGTTAAGTTACGTATACATGGCTGTTTACATAAAAAAACAGCCGTTAACACAAGAGGGCGCCCTACAGACACCTAAATTTTCAAAACAAAATTATCGAAAAATGTGAATGTGATGTTTGGTCAAAATAATCATTCAATAGAGAGATCATTAAAAACAATTTAAAAAACATTTGTGTATATTTTCAAATATGTGTAAGTGTTATTTTCTTGAAAATATTGAATAAACGTTAGTCCCCAACACTTATTCCGATCATATATATTTATGAATATTATACAGCTGTTTCTAAACCGATTTTGATCAAACAATGTTAATTCTGTCTGTACAATTGTGTGCTCTTTCAAATTCCATACTTGGTCTTTCATTACCTCAGACACTAATTATTTCCTGAAACGTCCTCTAAACCAAACTAATTCATTCCTTTAAACTTAAACAAAAACTGTTTAAACAATCAATATCCCCGCGGCATCTGATATAAAATTAATATGAAATTGATATACTTATTTAATAAATAAATACATGATGTTAGTTAAACCCAAGTATATTAGTTTCATCAAATCGAAAGGATTTAATTACTAAAAAATTATAATATATGTAATTATGTATATATGTGAATCTAGTCATCTATTTTCAAACGGCCTTTACACGAGACACATTCTGCGCTTATAAAAAAAAGTATAAAACAAAAAGAAATATTCAATAAGCCACACGTAAGCATGTAGATAATTTTAGCATGCGTACTCTACAACAAATCATCCTAAGTACTCGAAATCTGAGAGAGCAGAATGCCGTTCTCAAGGTGATCTGCTTTCTAAGGGACTAGTTGCCATGGGAACTGTCTCTCTCTCCTCTCGGTTTTACCACAGGTCCCGCTCGTTAAGCCAAGAGAACGTAAACAATGGTTTTCGCGGGAACTCGTGTTCCAAATCAGTATTTGCACAACTTTTGAACAGATGGAGGAGGGTAAAATGGGGAGATTGAGAGACAGAGATAGAGAGAGAGAGTAAAAGTAAATGTCAAGAAAAAAGTAAATGTAAAAATAATGTGTAACTCGAATCCAAATTCGTGATATTCACAAACGGATAAAGGGGAGGGGGAGAGAGCGCGAGAATGGAAGATTTTTTTCTCATGTAAAATGTGTAACTTGAATTTTACTCGTGATCATTATGTACGAAGAGAGAGAGAGAGAGAGAGGAAAGGGGTGTGAGGGGACAGGGAGAGATAAATGGGGGGGGGGGGGGGGGGGGGGGGGCTAGACAAAAGAGAGTATAGTACCAAAAGAAAAAAAATGATTTGTATATTTATAATTGGTTTCTTTACACAGCTCCGAAACTTTAAAAAACGTAATTATCCCCAACCTTCAAATATTGACTTATCGCACTAACCCTTCTCTTTCTCAACCCACGAGTAATCTGCTAAACTTTCACTGTGAAAACATTACACACCTATCTCCCGAGGCGTCCAATCTGAGAATTAATGAAAACATACACGCCGATCATTCCATCTTATATATACAATGATATAATGGAGGTTTGCGTATATATATCATGATTTATTAATTTGTATAGTTACTTTGGAATTTAAACAAATTACGAAAACACCCACGATTGTCTTTCAGAGAGTACCGAAACTCGAATATCTCTTTAATAATTATGATATAAGCATGATAAGTAGGGAATACCTAGAAGTGTGTGTTACCTGAGGACATGTTTGTATGTTTATTATGATTATTTTCTTTAAAGATACAGACCTTTACTGACAGTATAGCGTCATAAGGGGAAGACCCACTTTGTTTATATCATTCTGCATACACTTATACGTTGATGAATATGATATTTATGTAACATTATGACGTGCACATTATAACAAAAACAATACTTTCAGGTACCATCAATGGCAGCTCGGCTAGTATGCTACCCGGGGAGTTGAGAAAGTATGCAATATTATTGTATGGGTTTGAAATGTACCTGATGACCATGGGTAATAATAATTAAATAATTATTTAGGCGCTTAGAGGCTCTTTGCAATTTGCGCTATATAATGTCTATTATTATTTGAAGTGACATTTAAAAAGCCAGGAATTACATATGTGTTGTGTATGTCTACGTACACTTAAGTAGCTGAGGAATGTACGATTATGCACTTCACATTTGTACAAACACATTATTTTTAAAAGTACGAACCGTATCAAGTTACATAAAAAACCCAGGAAATAAGTATTTTATGACATATTCACCATTATGTCAATTACATATTTCTATAATTCCTGTTTGTTGTCATACGTATAGAATCAATGACGTAGGGAGCCATTTAATATTATGCCGATTGTGCCCTACCGTATATCATATACTACATATAGAAAAACAGTTTGGTTTTAATTTCCACAAAACAATTGGTATTTCATTCAGTGTTTATGGGTGCGTTTAAATTGATTTGTCTAGGTCAGAATAAGTGTTTTTGAACGCGTTTTCAGGCAGGATAGTCGTTTCAATTGATGATAATACGATTGCGAAAGCAAAGGATGTGTTGAATCTAGCTTATAATAAGTGTTTTAAACGCATTTCAGGATAACATTTTTACTTCCTAAACATAGAGTTAAAACACTAATTTGAATATGCTGATGTAGGGTTGCATAACTCAGAGATACGCAATAAAATGCATATAAGCCATATAATTATATATGTCACCTTCATCACAAGCAACTATGTCTTTTGTACGCAATAAAGTCTGGAGACTTTAAGGTCATGGACAATATTACTATACTATGGCTTCATGCTATCGACTAATCTCGGTAATGATAACAATAATATTTCCAATAATTCCATAAATTCCATAATTCTCCAATGTTTGTGGCCTCTAAATCCATATTGCGCTCTAAATCCCAATCATTCGAAAACCTCGATGAGTCAATCACGCATATGCTTGTACGCACTGTGAGTGACCTTTATTTATTCGATGATACGCTCAGCGTATAGACTCAGAGCGCAAGCGATTACTGTATACGGGATCCTGTGTATGCGAGCACGCACGGCGACGCGGAGTGGCGCATGGTCACTAGTATAGCGCCTATATAATATATGATTGATCATCTTCTGTGAGGTCTTTACACCGATATAATTGATATTATTAGAGTCATTGTCAATATAGACACACTCACAAGCAGTCCGCACGTAATGTGCACTTTCCACTCCATTATGAGCAATAGCACTCTGGCTGATCATATGAGGCGCACTATGATTACGGTATACAATTTCATACAAGTATACGTTCTTCTCCTACAGGGACCTATTTATCATGTTCAGCGTCCCGGGTAGAGAACGGCAGTAATGTTGATTATATAAACTGTCTTGCTGAGTGCTGAAGGACTCGAGCGACAGGCGTGTACATTGGTTAAGTTGCCAACTCGGGATCCCACTGAGCATTTGAGTACAAAGCACACGCTCTGCCAATCTTGCCACACCACGTCCACTCAAACAGGTCAAGGTTATTATTACACGAAACATTTTCCCGTCGGTCATAATTATTATCATCATAACCTGACATTATTGCGATCAATGAATGTTGGGGGTACTGTGGAGGTAAAAGACTGAGAGCAGAAGTCCATGTTGATATAGACGAGAACATCTGAAATTGAAGTAAGCAGGAATAATGACTTGTATGACATCATTTCGTAGCATTCCAACAAGTCGAACGTGTGTTAACCGTTCATGTGCTCTAATTTTATTTTATTTTTTACAATTTTCGGTGGGTTTGATATCTAGTAGTTAAAACAAACAAATAAGAGTAATAAGGGTATGTTTTAATGGTTTATATCTGGGAGAGTGATGATGTCTGTTAAGTAGACCTAAATTCAGATTTTGTACATACAGCAAATATCAACTTTTGTTTTGATAAGAAATCTCTCTCATTATTATACATAAGGGATCTATATGCAGCAACGATGATGCATTATTTTACAACACCTATAATACGCCTACGCCATTTACGCTCAGAAGAATGCATTATTTTTTAGTAAATACAATAATATAAAGGGCTTACATCGACTGAACCGGCATAAGCTACAAGTCATTGTCTAAAAATACTTGTAACCCCGATGTACTTTTGTGTTTTGATGTTAAAAAAAAGGGCGAGAATCGCCTATATCACTTTGTGGAAATTGGTCTTCTATTATTGGTGCGAGAGTCGTCTATTATTCGTGAAGGTGTCGTGTATTATTCGCGGAGCGATGCGTCTGAAGAAGAGTCTTAACCTTTAGGGAGCGGATCTCTCGACAACATCGATGGCCACAAATAATGGCGTAGCCACGAAGGAGGGTTGGGGAGGGGAGGTGGGGGCGCTCAGGTTTGTCTTTTTTTTTAGCCCATCTATGCCCCCTGTATGTAGGGGTAATTTATGAAAAAGTTCAGCACTCAAAGTATTTCGATTTCATTCAAATTTTGTTAAAAGATGAGACGTGAAAAAGTAAGTATTACTATTTGGATACGTAATTATCTCATCATTTATAGCCACATGTTTGGCTGGTGCATCATATAAATTATTGCTCATATTCGTTAATCGAGATCCCAAACAGAATATTATAATATGTAATCCTTTTGTCGGTTGAAAGGAGGGGGAGGGGGGGGGGGGGCGACACCTTTCAAGAGAAAGAACCCATTCAGACCCCTTAGTAGGCAATTTAGCATATGTTTGTCTGGATCTTAATGGAAATGGTTGGTTGGCCCCATTCTTAGCTGCCCATAACATGAATACGCCACTGCTCCAAGCGGGCTCCAAGCCTAATTCTCGCACACTGCGCCCGCCAACAGACACTATACTCTGCCCAGCAGTTCCGCGTCGCACAACGTGACGTTTTCAACACCTTCCAAAACATGGTCCCCCTCCTTCCTAACCGAAAGGTACTAGACCATACCATCGAGTGCGCGTGCATGCACTGCACAATAACGAAGCTCGAATTATTAAAGCTAGAGTTCGTCAGACAACATTGGGAGCAAGCATGAGTAACATCATTATTCCAATTTATGTGGAAACATTTAAAATCCCATTACCATGACCATGATCACCATTATAACGAATGGTGTTTACGAGGAAAATTTGACGGCTTACAAGTCAGTCAAAAAAAATTGAAGGATTAATGATGAAGATAATTATATTGCGCCTTCAAAAATTGTTGTTTTAAGGAACTTTTGTTTACTAGTATTCCTTTTCCTTAACAAATGCGTGAACATTCAATTAAATTAATGTTTTGTATCGAGATTTTATGTATCTCATCTTCGCTTCCCAATTTACAATCTCCCCTTTTCCAATTTGCGTTACACCTGTTTTGAACTTCAGTATCCCTACCCCCCTTTCCTGGGAAAGACATTACGTCCAAGTTCGGTCAGGTATGGTGATTGTTCTAATAACCCCACAGTCAAATACATAAGGCATGGGATAAGACAATTACAGGAAACATGTGTTTTTCACATCGCCGCCAAAAGCTGCAACCTAATTCCTGCGCACGTTGCGACACACCGTGTCGGACATTAACGTTGCAGCCTACACGACCAAAGGGCAAGGGCTAAAAATATATCATTATTATCGTCATATATATAACCATCTAGGAGGAGATAACTATATAGGAGAAGATAACTACATACGAGAAGCCGACTTGTGCTTATTACGAATGAAAGAGGGACGCAATGGGGATTTTCCGATCAAATTTACTCTTTGAAGGTATGGAGCCAAGCAGTGATAAACGGCATTACTTGGGAAGTGAGGTGAAATAAATCACATCTTCCCTTTATCCTCTTCCCCCCTACACCCTCCTACCCTATGTGTCTGGGTATTGATTTGATTTGATGTTCCCGCAGCGACAAATACATATGAGCTCACAAGCACCAAACGAGACACTGACAAAGGCATAATATCAAATACATTACGCACACACATGATACAACATAATACAGTCAAACGCTAATCAATAGGATTACAATTGTTTAAGCAATACAGTTATATAAGGGTTTTTATATAGAGTAACCAGCATGGTATACTAATATAGTTATACCTTAACTGGTATCACCAAAATCAACAGTTGATAGAATATGATAGTAACATGAGAGTCAGGTGGGGGCCTAAGCTTTCGATGCAGCAGAATCTTCGGCAGAGGCTAACATGACACCAACATGATATTCAAGGATAATTATTCCTTTTGAATATTATGATCATGATTTTAGTCTGTTTAATGTCTAACATGCTTATATTGTCAGATGGTAGTGTCTCTTCAACAGCGGTGGGTAAATAGATATTTATCCAAAGATAGTATAAAACTCTTTCCGTATTGAGACAAATCGCTCACGCTCAGTATGACTTACTGATTTTAAATTAATTTGTTTAAATATACATGTTAATATAAATTATGTTTTAATAGAGCCATGACAACAGGTCATCGTTTTCCCCCCCTTAACGTCTGGGACTGGCTAGTTATTTTGTTCAGCAAGCCTTTCATGATCGATGATTTATTATTTGTGATTTCTTGGAACAAGTTTCAAGAAAACCATGTCAAAACAGAAACGTCATTTCCTATACCTTAAAAATAAAAGTCACCAACAAGTTCCATAATTCATATATTCGGAGGGCTTTTTGAAGAAGACAATAATATACACACAATATAATATGTTTTCCTCGTAGTCCCGTTAATAATTATTATGTCCTCGCGAAAAGACCCAAGGGTGTGAAAAGAGAAGGCCTTACTCACACCGGACAGCTCACAAGTTATTAGAAGACGAAGAAAAATAGGTATTCGAGGGGCAAAAAACACTACAGTTTTGCACGACACGAGTGCCTATTTGAAGCATTAATTCATGGTTGAATCGCATGGAAAGCAGTCGATTCGTCAACATTTTCATGCGCAGCTTGCATGGAACTCATTTAAAGAGATCACTTCCAAATCCAGCTCGAGGGCGAGTGAAGCGAGATTTGTATTATTATTCAAACAGGACTGTCGCTTTGGGGTCTCGGCGTATTTATAGCAAGGGGTTAACGGGGGAGGGGGGGGGGGGGGGATGGCAGGCGGGCAAAGATCACACTGAAGTATATAGGCAAACGAAAGAGAGACCGATGTGGCCTGATATCATTTAAAGGGAGGGAACAATGTCAATTTCAATTCATTCTAATTTCATTTTGAACAAAATGTACAATGAAATATAATCAATAAAGAAAATTGCAAAAAAGAGAGAAATTTATTGGAAACATGCAGAGGGATCCACTAAAAAGCAGAGCCTGTGAGCTCGCATCCATCAGTAATACCAATCAATCATGTTTGATAAGGGAGAACTACGAAACGATGAATGCCTATATACAGGTACGAGAATGGGGCAGAAGAGAACCGTCCATGACAATGTACGATAAGACAGAAACTAAAACTAATAGTAGGCATATGCATGGGGGACGAAATTACTTAAAATGGGGTGGGTGTGAGGTGGTAAGATCACCCAAATTACGTAAATGGATAGGGGTGGGGCTGATAGCACCTGATTATATTACAGGTTTGTGGTCTGTTTTGGGATGAGGAAAACAAAACGGGGATGGGGGCGGCGCCCCCCAAAACATTTAAATTCATCTATTGAGTTGATGAAACAATACTTGAATTGCAATAACAGGTTTAAACCAATATGGAAAAGGACATCGGATACCTACAAACTAATGTAAATGATACTGGATGGTTCGAAATGAAGTCGGTCTTGTATTTTAAAACAGAACTGCCTGCAGGGTCGAAGCCAAGGCTAATCCAGACTGCTTATATGTGTCCTCGAAGCACGAATGGAATTTGAGAGCAAGACCTACAATCTTCAGGGTCGTAGCAAGAGCTAATAGAAGCGTGTGTGTCAGTGTGGGGGGTGGGGGGGGGGGGGGGTGTAGGGGTGGTGGGAGGAGGTGGTATGGTATCTTGAAATGCTCAATAAGGAATTAAAAAGTCGAGGCGGGGCTTGTAAGATTATATTATCAACACAAAAATGATCCCAGTGACGAGTCAAGGATGGTCTAGAAAAATAACAATTAGCTTTATAATATCAGCTTACTTATTATATCGCATTTCATAAATTTAGAAAATACTATTGCACTTCACAAAGACAAAAATAAAAATAAGTGTAATAATACAATTAAAATACACACAAACTATACATCACAATCAAAATATTAGGGAAGGGGGGGGGGGGGGGTGGGTGTGGCACATTCAAATCCTGTTCGTATTCTTATACAGTCTCGAATCAAAAACACAGAACTGCGATTGACCTGTTCCCCGCTAGATGTTTCGATCCATTATAGAGTTCATATTATACAGGGCAACCAGTTTCCCGTAGGCGATGATCTAGTGGGTCGAAAACACCTTTCAATCCTCGTTTGTGGGTAAAGCTGGACCTCTATAGTTTATGAAAAACATGGCTGTCTTTCTACTAGACAGGGTGCATATCAGACGAAGAATATACCTATATCGATCGGAGTCAACGTGGATGCATCGACACGGAACACTCTCAGTGGACCCTTTACAAGTTCCTATAAGTGGCTCGGTTGTATATCCAACCCCTTTATGTATTGCAATGGAAACTATCTTGCCATGTAAATGTAATATTACTTACATTTGTCTGCCAGTGCATGGAGGCGATATTTAAATTTTTTCAATATGGACGATAAAATCGATCAATCTATCTCAGCTTTGTATCATTCATGTTAAAGTTTTGAATGTATTATTGTTTTGAACACAACATCACGATGTAATTTGCGTTTTTTTTAGTATACTGAAGTGTGAGCTCCGCGAAAGACCACGTGATATTGCAAATATAATCATAGTCTTATCATTATTTATTAGTTATTCTCGAAAACACTCCTTTAAGTGTCGAAGGTGCATTATAAGGAGCTCTATAAATTACACCGAGATTCGGTCTTTGTTTGAGCACCGCGGGCTCTTAAGCGTGAACTCCAATTCAAGACCACGCGATCTTTAGTAGATACTAAACGTAGTAATGTTACCATTTGACTCATTGCATCCATTTCATGTTTTTACGATCCCGATCGGGTACGTCTTGTGTACCATAAATTACAGCATTGCTTCACTACTCTTGATATAATATGAGTTCAACAAACAGAAGTTTGATTAAAATATACTAAGATTCGTGTTTTGTTTTTAATTTTTAGTGTGAGCTCCATGCACGAGCACGTTATCTTTAGTAGATATTAACGTAGTCATGTTAAAAGTGCGTCTTCTTTATCTGTTTTTTTCGATACCGATCTTGTGATATGTGTCCCATTCATCACACTTAAAACCCATAGCGTAGCTTAATCATTTTTGGTATATCGAGAATAAAGCACTGTAATTTTGATTGTTATGAGATTGATTTCACGTAAAACACAACGTTCTTTTAGTATTGCGCGGCTCACAAACCGATGCAAGATCACAATGTTTGTGCTTTGGCAGATATTAACATATTCATGCTACTTTTCGATGCAAAACGCCTTCTTTGGACCAACTTCTCATCAAAGAGTCAAAGACAACCCTAGGGTATTATACATTTTTGGACTAATTCAACACACAGTGGGTGATACCAAATCTAGTATTCAATCAAAAGCATACGAACATGCATTAATTAAACACAAAATACCTGTAGGTTGAATTTCATCCACTTTATTCAAGTGCCTATGGTGCATTGCAACAATCTATACAGCTGTTGCATTTTATCCTGGTTTTCCACGTTTTTCCTTTGGTAAACAGAGTAATTGTAATCAACACTATCTACCGTAGATGTAAACTCACTTTTAAAAAATGAAGCAACAAACAGACACACAAACAAACAAACAAATGCACGGATTTTTTCATACAATTCCTATATATCAAGTCACGTCAAAAATGAACCAAACGACAAGCTAGATAATAATTATTTGGTCAAGGCAACGTGTAACTGTGAACCATGTGATCTACCGTAGACCGCTTTTCATCTTTTAAGATGACGCTACCAGGCCTTGAATTCGATATAAAAAAATATAAAAAACCCGGCACTCGCGTTAATATACTCTAAATTTATTGCAGTCTAGCTAAATATCATGACGCGTGTTTGTATCCGTACCAAAGTTCCCATCCCTTTTCTCAAAATAAAAACAATATGCAAACAATATATGCTAAAGGAAGTAAAATAGCATTTTATTCACATGATTGAAAGATTTCAAGTTTTAATTCTCCATTTCCACAACATATGTTTAAAATATCATGGTTTATTTAAAGCTAATATTACATTCATATCGCAAGTGCAATTTTAATAATAATGTGTTATCTAAGAGATGTCAACAGCTCCACCCCCCCATAAAAAATATGAATAAACCCAGTTTTAATAGTGGGGTAACCCGAAGATGATCCACAAAGACCTGCATCTATAGCTCCGATCCTCGGGTCAGAAGCACTGTACTAGCATTCATTCGTGCATGCATGTGCACGAAGCATGTGAATATTTTTAGTGCAAAAACGCAATATCTCAATATGTGACAATTTTAGATAATTCAGTTGAAACTGCTAAAATGCAAAAGGAAATATTCAAAAAATTATGTGATGCTGGTAGTCATAACCTAGAAAATACACGTCTTTGTTTATAATGAGCACATTATATGTAGGATTACATTATATTCTATTTCACATTGACGGTCAAAATGTCTCGTACTGCCTTTTGCAACAAATTCCTTCATGATATACAAGCTGGCATCGGGTCATATCTCCATTAGATATACTTCATTTAATTTTGACATAAGAAAGGATACTATAGCGTATAATATTAGTCATGCGTTGATATAAGTCCTTAGATAAAGGTTAGTTCACTTCAGCTCGGCGTATATTAAGAAGAGTGCGAACGCATTTATTAGGGAAATGGTCTCAAGAGTATTGCTGCATTATTATGAAGGCGTTAGAGCAAAACGTTCCCTCACTCACCCATGCTCTTTACACGTGACGAGAGTTTAAATAAAGTCCCGAGTCAAACGTCGTAATTGTAATATAATGCACTATCCAGTGTCCACATATGCTTTTAGTACAAACGGTATGTAATTATTATAATACTTAGTAGTGTACTATATGCCTTTTAATAGTTAAAGCTATAATATATACCATATCATTATTACGCTACGATATAAAGCAAGCGGAACTTGATACATTTTGTATTTGGTAATATCACAAGAAAGTTCTACTTCTTCTACTACTACTACTACTACTACTACTACTACTACTACTACTACTACTACTACTACTACTACTACTACTTACTACTACTACTACTACTACTACTACTACTACTACTACTACTACTACTACTACTACTACTACTACTACTACTACTACTATTACTACTACTACTACTACTACTACTACTACTTACTACTGCTACTACTACTACTACTACTACTACTACTACTACTACTATTACTACTACTACTATTACTACTACTACTACTTACTACTACTACTACTACTAATACTACTACTACTACTACTACTACTACTACTACTACTACTACTACTACTACTACTACTACTACTACTACTACTACTTATATTACTACTACTACTACTACTACTACTTCTACTAATACGACGACTACTACTACTACTACTTCTACTATACAATGTTTATTCGTTATGACTTGTGGTATGTACACGTGATCTCTCCTCTTTAGGTCAGCATTATAATTATATGTGTCTGCAATATTTATGTAGCTTTAGATCTTCATACAAAATGATAATACATGTATAGTGTGTGTAGAATTCTTATGGATATAAGGTAGGATGATATGCATCTATTTAAATCGGTGTCTGATTAAATATGTACCTATATTAAACTCCCACGCAGACTCTGTTCAATAAGGACAAACAATACAATACAAATGGATGATTGATAGAGATGTTCATTTTCATTCGAAACTCTTTTGAACGATGAATAATGCAAAGACGATGAAATTAACTACATTATTCTGTACTTATGAATATTTATGGTAATAAAAGCGGGCGCATCGGGGTACAAACTAATTATTAATTTATCAACTAAATCATATTTCCGCTGACATTATGGTTCTATTACAAAAGAAGAATATTAACAAGATCAAAAGCCCTCTGCTATACACCCTGTGTGTGGCGAAATTGGTACTTTTAGACCAATATATTATGAATATGCTGCATAAAACATACAGCCGATTGTATGACAATACTGCATGTATGATGGTTGAATTTAATTTTCTATGGAATCTTGTTGCCATGGCAATTGCAAATTGATTATGAAGTTCTAACTAATTGACAGCTTTTTGCATCAGGCCCAATAGTTTTAAAGGACAAGGCAAGACGCTCATGACCACATAAAGACGTTTCAATTGTGTAAACAACCAATGTACCCTTTATATTCGCGAAGTTAACAATAATTTGCCGCCCCCCCTCCTTCCCCCCGCAATCACTCTTACCACGCAACGCCACATGTTATACACTGCGGTTTATGTTGGGTCTAGAAACTATTATTCAATTTCAACCTTCTTAATATTCCCCTTTTTCTGATAAAAAAAATTAACAAAAAAACAGTATTCCCTTTTCCAAAGACGGCAGTACAAACTAAACTAAAGCTTCAGAATATTAATATCGCATGTGTTATCGAGAAAACATAATTTCGATTCTTTATATCTAGCATTTTTGTTTGTATTAAAGCTTTAATACCTCCAGGCCATCTTGATAATCCTCGCTTTGCTTTCTAATAGCAACACAATATGTATGTTTGGAGCAGCATTTATGACGTCATACTTCGCATGTTTACAGGGCCTGGTAACGATCTTTATCAAAAGCAGTTACCATGGTAACATAGCCTTTCCTGAAAACACAAAAACACACACACACACACACACACACACACACACACACACACACACACACACACACACACACGGGGAAATCGAGAAATCATTCATTATTCATCAGCGCATGAGAGCAATTTTCCTCTCATATACAATCAAAAGAGTGTGTATTTAACTTCAGATGTACCACTCTGAAAAAAGCATGCACTCTATAATTTGTATGTATAACCTGAGCCCAAATTTGTCAAATAATTGTGCAAATTAACTGATCTTATTTTTTTTTCTACTATGATAAAGTCGTAGTCTATTGTTACTAAAGTAATCTCAACTGAATGTCGGAGGTTATCATCACACCACCTTCAATTCGTTTCAATTTTTGCACGCTTTACCCATCGGTTGCTCAGAAATAACAATGACATGTTATGATTAGTATCGAAGTATAATTAGTCAGTTTAATCTTTAAACATAATTCGAAAAAAGAAAAGAACAACAAATATTTATAACGCTAACCAAAAACCCAACCCCAACACTTATCCTGAATCAAAACCTACCCTGATTCTAAATTTCGCTAACTTTCACGTGGCAATTAACCCTGGAGCAATTGTCGCCAGAGTAAAATGTCGTTCTAAGAATTCGTTCGAAGTAAGGGAATCATAATAGACTTAATAATGCACTTACATTGATTTTGTATCTTTTTGTCGCAATGACTTTTCTAGTTCACCTCACTATATAATTCTGGTTGGTTTCTATCTCTGCTCTTTATCTCTGCTGATGAAATAATCTGTATTATTGAAGACTATATATTTTTGAATGAATCATGCATTATGTGTGATTGAATAAAAAAGCATTTGCATGCATAATGGAAATCCCTCCCGTATAACTTAAGTGCCTTTTTTTGTCTCTATACGTGAAATGTGCCACCGGTCTATTAACTATTTTAGGAATGAATCATGCATTATGTACGGCTACGAAAACAAGCATTTGCATGATGAAAACAACATAACAGAATTAACAGCGGCGACAAATGCGGGGGAAAGGATAACGTATTAATCCTCCCAGGGCCATGATTGCAATCATGGCGTGCTATATGACCCAAACGACTCTTGTGATGATCGGAGTGGCAGACAACGGCTTAAAGACAGCTGCCGACTTCTGGTCGGCTCATTTGATGGCATTTCCTTGAAGCAATGGCTGCGCGTCTAGTCGGGATGCAATCACTCATGCGAGTGACGTATGGCATCCTTACGTGGCTCTGGCAAGTAGCTCTGCTTTCACATTTCGCCTCAGGATCCGAAGGATCACCAGCAGGTCATGTTCGAACCAATGCAGTACTCTTGTACAGTAGATGCTTAAGGTGAGAGCGTGAGCCAAAGGGCAATACCCCCTCCCCATAAAATTACACATAGTTGTGTGAAAACCTCTAGGCCTTCAGGGCAGCGAGACCTTGGTCCGGGGTTCATGGTGAACACCTGTTAAATCCTTACAACAAATCCATCAAATTGCGAGTGATGTATCGCTTTCGTGCGTGGCTGTGGCCACTGGCGTAAATCTGTTCGGAAAGCACAATGCTTTGGGGGTCGAGCAATTGTTCACAAACAATGCTCGCCCCTCCAATGCATTGTGTTTTCCGAACAGATTTACGCCAGTGGCTGTGGCAAATAGCTTTACATTCACCATGTTCACATTTTGCCTTGACAGTCGATGGATCACACGAAGGTCAGGTTCGAACCGATTTATTATAATAATTACTCTTGCAATTTGCTAGATTCTTGAAGTGAAAACATAAGCCTAATAGCAACGACCCTCCCCCAATTAATACATACACAACTAGTCAAAGACCCCTAGGACTTCAGGGCAGCGAGACGTTGGCCCGAGGTTCATGGCGAACACCTGTTAAATCCTTACAACAAATCCATCAAATTGCATTCGTGCTTGGCTCTGGCAAATATCTCTAGATTCACCATGTTCACCTTTCACTTTACGAGTTGACGGATCACACGAAGGTCAGATTTGCACCGATTCATTATAAAACACTCTTTCAATGTGCTAGATTTTTGAGATGAGAACATGAGCCAAAGGACAACACCCCCTCCACATAAATAGACAACTAGGTGACTACCTCAAGGACTTCAGGGCAGCGAGATCTTGGTCCGGGGTTCTTGGTGAACACATGTTAAATCCTTACGACAAATCCATCAAATTGCGAGTGGTGTATCGAATTCGTACGTGGCTTTGGCAAATTGCTCTACGTTCATCATGTTCACATCTTGCCTCAGGATTTAACGGATCGCCTTAAGTTCAGGTTTGAACCGATGCAGTAGATAATATTGTACTGTAGATGCTTGAGGTGAAAACATGAGCTAAAGCGCAATACGATTCCCCCAACAAATATCCCCCCATTGGATGAAGACCTCTAGGACTTCGGGGCAGCGCAACCTTGGCCGGTGTTCGTGGTGAACATTACTATCTAACATGTTCAATCTTTACAACAATTTCACCAAATTGCGAGTGATGTATCGCATTCTTACGTGGATCTGGTAAGACAATCTACTTGCACATTTCGCTTCAGGATTCATGGTCATCGGTTCGAACTGATACAATATTCTTGTACTGCAGATTCTCAATGTGAAAATGTGAGCTAAAGGGAAATAGCCCCTCCCCACAATTACTAACATTATTAGATGAAGACTCTACTATAGGACATCAGGGGGAGCGAGACTTGGACCAGGTATAAAACATATGGTTTCTCATTCTTCTGTAAATTTTGGTTGGATTATTGTATAGCCCATTTTGATAAAAGTCGAAGTTGACTGTCGTGATGTTATGTCATGTTTGTCTATGAAATTGCATAAACGTCTGGGGGAAAAAAATCCCGTTTAAGAGCTAATTGCACTATAGACATAAAAAGTCCTATACCTGGAGTCAGGGACGAACAGGTTCAGATGCATTCAGCACGTTTGGAAAAAAGACAAGATTATTTTCCAAGAAATGCCAACCATTTCGTCGCACAGGTGTTAACTGAGCGTAAACAAGTGGAAATGTGCATGACTCGCCCCGATCTAAGATGCCAATGTCTTATGAAATACTGGTCGAGCGGTATTGTATACCTATGGCTGTATGGCAAGCCGTTTTAACATTTATTCCTATTTCTTGATATCAAGAATTAAATTCTTGATATCAAGAATGCATTTCTTGATACCAAGAATTAAATTCTCGATATCCAGAATTACCATTGCATAACAACAGAAAATCATTTCTTGATATCAAGAATTCGAATTCTTGATATCAAGAATTGAATTCTTGATATCAAAAATGCATTTCTTGATATCAAGAATTAAATTCTCGATATCAAGAATTACCATTGCTTAACAACAGCAAATCATTTCTTGATATCAAGAATTCATTTCTTGATATCAAGAATTACCATTGGTTAACAACAGAAAATTATTTCTTGAATTCTTGAATTCTTGATATAAACAAATAAATTCTTGATATAAAAAACTAAATAATTCTTGATATCAAGAAATGATTTCCCGTTGTTAACAAGACAAAGTGGCAATTCTTGATATCAAGAATATAATTCTTGATATCAAGAATTCAATTCTTGATATCAGGAAATATGAATAAATGTTAAAACGGCTTGCCAAATGGCCGGGTATATGGAATCTCTCACACCCGCGCATACATCAATTACGCTGCGAACATTAATATCACGACATTTTTCATCCGTGAACCATCAAAGACGGTCCTCATATTAAAAGACCACGTCTGATTTCAAAGATCAGAGCACCCACCATTACGCATAGAGGTCATACTGTTTTGAATGATTTGAACCCAGCCACTACATTGCTTAAAGTAACGGTTTACATAATGTTTGATTCGTGTTTTATCAGTCACTAGATGAAATTTAGTTTATTAATATTTATCAGCGGAGATTAGAAAATCACCTCCAAATATCAACCAGGAATAAATAGGTAAACAAGACGAGTCACTACCACAGTGAAGTTTTGAGATTTATATTTATACAGAGCTGAAAAGCATGAGATTATGTTTCATTAGGAAGAGTGTAACATTTAAATGTCAGGCACGCTCGTATAATGATCTAACTGTATGTAATATAATAAAATAATCCTTAGATCCTTACATCATGTCATGTAAAGTGTACAAACTACTTCCTTCTAAAAACTGAGTACCTCTTCGGTTTATGAAAGTGATAATATATTTATCTGCCTGTAATATAATTCTTCCTGGTTTTATTGTTTACCCGTAGTGAAGTGTCATTGTCTGTAATCACTAACCTGATATTGTTTGCATGTAGCGTCTGCATTCTGGTAGAGCAATAACGACACAAGGTCGTGAGGAAAGAATAACACCAACAATGCAGATATGAATTATCATGGAGCAACAGGATTATTTTGTATTGTGGCCTCTTGCTACATGATAAATAAGAATTGTATTAGAAGGGGAGGAGATAGAGCGTGGTCGAATTATGGTCTTGCTGTTGGCAACTTTCAACTTGTTGTTGAGCAGTGCGTTAAGCAGGTTATTGAAGTCAGTGGGATTTAGCGCATTTTTATACCCCTGTTAACTTCAAATCTCAACCGTATGTTTTGCTTTCATTATTCTATAAATGAGTTGGGCAAATATTCGATTTAGATAGTTCGCTTGATGGACCGTTCCAAGAATGGCATTCCGACTTTACCGTTATGAAATCACTGCCTTATTAGCCATTTGTAAATCGTACACCTATATAAATTCATAGATTACTCGTTTCAGAAAATGTAAACATAATGAGTGGGGTATAAATATTAGCAGGATCCTAAAGTGATTTTTTTTTTATTTGGGGGGGGGGGGGGGGGGATGGTCTGTATCGTGATGAGACATTACATTTTTATTTTATTTTATAATTTGTTTTAACTTCAATTTGAAATTAATACCTATTTGATAAGTATTTTTGTTGTGCTTTATAATTGTATTTGGTTGTGGCGCCCAATCAGTGAAACACTATGGCCTTATTGTTTTTAATATTGTTCCGAAACATTTTGCAAGTCATGGTATTCTATAATAGTTATCGTAACCATATACATCTATACTGTATAGTCTGATATTCACGTATGTTCCGTGCGTACATCAGGTACTGTACATAATTGATGAGTAATTTACTATCACATAATGAGTGATAGGTTCGTGTGCAACACTAAGCAACCATTCTACCTCATATTTCCAATGTTTGATATAATTATAGTGATTCTTAAATAGACGGCAGTAATGTATATTTGGTTGAGATTTAATTGTTTTCTTTTCAATAATTATAGCCTCAGTATACCTTGAGAGAAGATCGGTCTTTCTAATTTTAGTACCAACTATCTGTGGCCATCTTTTGTGGACGAGAATCCGTGCTCTAATCGCTCTTGAAGAATTAGTTCTATCGCACTATTCAAGAGCGAGCAACCCCCCCCCCCCCCCCCCCCCCCACCCCGCGCTCTACTATGATATAAGTAAATAATCAAAGGTGCATTACGAAATTAATTTTGCCTTTGTGTTTACCATACGATCTCCCGTCTCGATTAAACCCATCTCCGCGTCGCCTCATCCTTGTCATCGTCGTCGCTATAGTAACTGTTTATTGCTTCGGTTGGATGCGGCCGTCGCGTGACTGTTTGCATGGCATGTCAAAACCAAGAGCGCTGAACGAGCGAGAAGGGGAGGTGGAATATAGAGCCTGGTCTATATTTGGAAACCGGTCCCCCACTTGACTTAAAGCTACTTATTGACGAGTACTTGCACAGACGAATCTCATAGAGACAAAACAAAATTAATGGTTTGGAATATATTATGTGTTTGTAAATCTGCATTGCTCAGGTTTATGTGCATCGCGAATGTTTTAAATTTAGATTTATATTCATGATGGATGCATGTTCACATAATATACAAAGTTTCTATGCAACACGGCAGATTTTTTTTCTTTTAGATGATTACATCTTGTTATACGTTAGCATGTTGACATGGCGTATGCGCACATATTCAAGTACAAACGTCCGTGCAAAATGCAATTATACCTATTTTCACGCTGGCCAACGTGAAAATAACAATATAAAGGAATAAAGTTATACCCATAAATGTTTGCAGGAAATGGGATGCAAATCGGGCACCTTTCTGAAGTTTAATATGAGTTCTAGTAAATAAATATAACTATAACGATCGTGTATTCGCATGAAATGTGTACCAAAATAGTCAGAATCACATGCAAGTAAAATTTGGGGTACGAATAAAAAAACCCACATACCCCAAGCTCTTTACACCAACGAGACCAAACTATATTTTGATATAATTCTTTTAATTTCGTCACTGTCCTATACTCTATAAACCAAGGAATTTACGTATACGACGCTATCTATTTTGCTAAATCATTATTTTGCTAAATCAATGTCGAGATGTTTTCGCCAGCATCTTGAGGTAAAGAGTGTATTGACATAATTTATTTAAACCTTATGTCAACAATAATTTGTATTTTATTCATAGAAAGCAGGCAGTGAAACCTTATTGAGATAATGCAATTGCATAATTACATGTATTTTTTGGTTAACATTATGGTTGAATCATCATGTTAGACCCGTTTAAGCGTTAACAAGAGTGGACGCGCGAATTCAAAATCATTACAACCTGCAGGTGGTGATTGTAACAAACTAATCATGAAAGCAAAGACTGGAAAAGAGAGGTTTTCAGGAAAATTTCTCCAACTCTATATCGTAGTCTTACCAACAACAAAAAGCAACAAAAAGTACTATAATTATATAAATTAAAATGAGAAAAGGCAAATCACATCAAATTGAATTTCTTGTTTGCGGTTAGGAGTCGCAGCGCAAACAAGCTTGGGTGAATCTTCCCGAGCATCAAACATCAGTCGCTCATCATGGTCATGGCGGCGGAGGATGCTGGATGCGGCACACTCCCGCTTGGTCTCCGCCGTGCCGGAGTCTTGGTAACCGGAGACAAACGATGCATACTGATGATGAAGTTATATTGACACGCGCGTTTGCCAAGCCAAGCACGAAAAGTTACCAAGATGCGAGCAACAAAGATAGGAAGAGATGGATAGATGGAAGGATGGAAAGACAAATATATACTGATAGCTAGAGAAAAGAAAGAAAGAAAGAAAACAGAAATAAAGAAATACAGCTAAAGAGATACATACGTAACTAAAAGTAAAGGTGGAATAGATCAATGCAAAGAAGAAGAAGAAGAAGAAGAAGAAGAAGAAGAAGAAGAAGAAGAAGAAGAAGAAGAAGAAGAAGAAGAAGAAGAAGAAGAAGAAGAAGAAGAAGAAGAAGAAGAAGAAGAAGAAGAAGAAGAAGAAGAAGAAGAAGAAGAAGAAGAAGAAGAAGAAGAAGAAGAAGAAAAAAAAGAAAAGAAGAAGCAGAAGAGGAGAGATAAGAGGATGAGAGAAATAGTGAGAGAGGCGACCACTTTATTATGAACTCAAAAATGTCTGTAACTTATGGGTTAATAATAATAATTATGAACATTTATATAGCGCAGCTACTATAAATATATACTCTCCTTCGAAAAGGAAATGTCTGTATACGTTTGATTAAAGACAATTAAATAACCCGAGACATTTTGTGTCATGTTTCTATTGTTCTTATATCAATATGTTGCCAAAGATACACAACAATTGATGACTGTAATGCATACACCGTACACGTGTTTTTGGTTAATTTTAGTACTACACATTTCATATCAATTTTGAATACAGTATAAAAAGATATATTTAATAATCAAATCATGTTGGCACTTATACTATAGTCAAGTTATAAGTTTTGTTAAAACATTTACACCTTGCACTGCAAAGTCCATCAACATTTTTCATAATGTCATTTTGCAATTTTTGCTCTTCACTGAGTTAAAGGAATGTTCGAAATGCAAATAAATCAACGTATAAACAAACAAAAACAAAAATAACTTGGGCTATGAAGAAGGAAATTTCCTTTACAAAATTAAATGAAAATATTTACTTATCCATCCAAACTGCTTTGATGCAACGTGTAATCTTTCTTTTGTGACTTGTATTATGCGTTGTAAATTTAAATATTCAGTTTGACTACGTTTGTAGTGCTTACTGAAACGAATGATTATGAAATTGAATTAAACGAACATGAACATTTCCGTCGCAGGGTAACCAACCATGAAGCCAATAAGGCCAGTCAATATCTTGATTTATATTATTGTATCGTAAAAGCGTGACTAATACGTATACAAAACAATTGCAAGTTTTACGCGTATACAAAATGAAATCCATATATGGAATTAAATGTATCGCTGTGCGAACTCACACGGGTAGCAACGGCAGTCACAATAATATGGTTGACACAATTTAAACTGGAAATAATTCACTATACTCTCCATATTGATCAGACTCCCTCTCCCACCTGCGGCTTCGTGAATTTAATCCCCTTTTCAATCCAAGTATTATGATGACCTGTTCGTCCCCGCACAGGCAGTCGTGACACAAACCAAGTAGACTATACGCGTTCACATCACCCTTGATTAACTCCGGACATTAGGAATTCGCATTATCCTTGCTAAGCAGATTTTTACCCAGCTTACATTAGTAATTGTGTATAACCCACTTGCTTCCAAGTATTATGGAGACCTCCTTTTGCGTTCGCACTAAAGGTGGGTGTCCAAATTCCCCTTGGAAGTATGCGTTTAATAGTCAACGAGTGCATCGGATTTACTCTAAATAACTTTAAACACAAATTGTGTGTATTATATGAACGCACCATATAAAACCGAGAGTAAGGATTAACGTATCCATGTTAATACATGTGGGAGAACCCTTACTGCACTAATGGGGAGGTAGTAATTTGGGTCACGCACTAATCAGCGTTCATTATATCCTAACTCGGGGCCAGGGTGAGATCAATGAGTTACTCTGTAATCAGTAACTTCTTGATCAGGAATGTTTTTTCTTTGCACGTACACACAGTTTAAGATAGATAAGATCCCATCAGACTTATCTACCCCTTTGTTTATTTGTCCCAGTGTGAACGCGTGTTCAATTGCAAGAAGTTCATAATCATTATTTATCTATACCAACCAACCAACCAACCAACCAACCAACCAACCAACCAACCAACCAACCAACCAACCAACCAACCAACCAACCAACCAACCAACCAACCAGTCAACCATCGGTCGTTCATGATAAGATCTCCATAATAATATTATGCCCCCGATTCTCGGTCTAGTGTGATCCAGGTACAATCGTGAGAAGCTCATCTCATTTCGCTCTTCTCCCCTCATCTGGCGGGAGACGGGCGAGAGTAAACTGGAAGTGCCAAGGAAGGAATCAGCCCGATATCATTTACATCGCCTCCAGTTATTGTTATCCTTGGCTCTTCATTTATATATCTCTCGCTCGTGCGTCTAAAGATTCTCGAATTGAGATCACGAATGTCTTATTGACAACTGCATTGGTACATAATATATACAAACAACTAATTCTTAACGTTCAATATTCGAAAGTCGGTTCCATATTATTTTGTATTCAACCACATTCTTAAAGCATTAGTGATATTTGGAAATGGATCGTAATTATAAGCTCGAAATACAAAAGAATAAAATTATCCAACCGTTTGAAGAAAGATTGGGGAAATGTGTTTTAAAATAAACATATTATGGTATGGAGTAACTGCACTTCACTGATTTCTTTAAACAAATTTCTTAATTAAATCATCGGAAAACTGAGTAAGATTTTTAGTCGTACGTATATGAAAACAAAACAAAACATTTAAGCTGAAAATTCATAACTAGATAATTATCTTATCGTTTTAGAAGGATTGTTTAAATACAGTTTGAAGGCAAGATGCTATGATATGCTGTAAATACTCTACATGGATTATTTTAAATTCCATTTTCAATTAAATCGTCGGAAATCTCATTAATACTTTTAGTCGTCGTTGTAGAAAAATATGTGGAAATTAATGATTATAAACTCAATACAAATTTTTAGTATATACGTTATATAATTATGTTATATATGTTATTCTTCGTTGTAATATTGTTGTCATGTGTACCATTTAATGTCATGAAAAGACGTCAATGACTTTTGTGATAAATTTTCCTTCAGTAACATTATTAGTATTACACGAAAGAACATTATTTTAGAGTCATTTCAAAATGTATTTAATATTTTCTTTCGTTTGTATTTCATAAATATGCATCGGAAAATACTTGAAGTAGATCAATTTCAATAATTAAAGTAAAAAGTAGTAATGCATAACAAATCATTCTTGCAGCGGTGTTATTGTATGTATTATTGTATTATTTTGTTCACGGCCCTGCTAGAAAACAACTTCTAGCTGAAAGCGGACATTACCGTAAATAAATAAAATAAGCAAACAAACAAACGGACAAACAATTTATAAGTTTTAATTTTGAACGGATAAGTGATCAGTTATTGTATCTTTGTATGGTAACTTACCGCCGAGTATGTATATATTTGTAAATCAAACACACATTGTGGCGCCATTTAAACCAAAATACTCGCTTTTGTTTATCATCAGAATGATGACGAAACAAATGACGCATCAACGAACGCGGAAGTACATCCAACACCATATTTCCCACTCTAATCACGCTGAGTGAATACGTGCATTCAAGGAAATAATTTTGAAAGTGACTCAAGATGTTTGTGGCACATGTTGAGATATAAAGACACTAATATAAATTATAGCAAACTTTACTGCTTAGATACCTACCAACTTCGAGAATGTTAACGGGAAGGCACTTGCCCTAATGAATTATTATCCAGAACAAAAGCTGGTCATTTTTAATTACATGTGATTAAATACGATGTTTAAATTGACAGGACATGAAGAGATGGATAAAACGATCAATTTCAAGATAAGTTTAATTTTGAATTAAAGTAAATACATCCGCGTTAATCAAATAAAAATAACATTATTTATCGTTCAAGTGTCCAAAGAGTAAACTACCTTATTTGAAAATAATGTATTAGCCTATGTTTGTTTGTTATAAAACGAACTATACAAATCAAGGGGGTATATCTGAACATTGAAGTTAAACTTAAATGCATGTTGTACGTAGGATAATCGGAAGCCATTTCAGTTCATGACATTAAATGTTTTCCAAAATCGTCAATAGTTTCTAACGTCATGGACATTACGTTTCACCCAAGTTAGAAAATATCCGCTTCTCAGGCCTGAGGAGAGGTTGAGAGATTTGTGCCTCTAGTAGAATTTTATCACCGTTTACACCGTTCTTATCGGTTTACTGCGTGTAACCGGAGGAGATTATCTCTATAATACCACTAGGTCTCGGGGGGCAGTTAACAGGGCATGGAATGTTGACGAAAGCTATTAAAATGGTTGAGTTGATTTCCACCGTGGTGGAGATCACGGCTAACTTAGTGAAACGTAATGGAGATTACCTCTTTTTGATATAAAATTTCTCAAATATAGTTTTAAGCAATTTTACTTTAACAAATTGTAAATCTGCTACTGTATTACTCTAAATTAAATGTTTTAGTCATCTTACATGTCTTATATTGTATGAAACACCTCCAAGAGTAATATAGTAATTGTTTATGATAATTATATATATATACAATTGTATAAATGCTTCGGTCATAGATACCAAAATATGTATTATTCCTAGGTGGTAGGCAGAAAATTACCTACTAACTTACACATTTAAGTTTAAATTCAAAACTTGCGTAAACTACCGCAGCAACTGATTATTATATGATATCTCAATCATATACATACACTAATTTCTTGTATAAATGTAGTTGTCATTGCTTTGATCAAAGATGGATCCCAGAAGATGGCATGATAATTATCGAAGTCAAGCTGACCGCATCATCTTAACCTTTAAAAATGCAGAATAACACCCCTCCTCACCTCTTATCTCAAACCATAATTATGCACAGCAAAGGCAGAACCATATATATACGGGTCATCAGAACACTCCAATCTCAATTTTGCCATTATGATTTTCCATCATTCGCAATTGCCGCGAACCATTCATAATGTGTAATAAATTGCCAAAATGTAAAAATAACTACAATTATATACTAGTAGTCATGATAGTAGCAATGCATATCATGTTCCCATATACAATTCTTCCAACAAAGTAATAAATACACCTACTCAGTGGCGCCATTTTCAATTTGTTGCGCTTTCTATGGAGGTAAAGAGACAATTACAAACATAATGATGAATATAAAGAGAGAGCGTGTATGGGATAGCTATAGAAAGAGAGAGAGGGGGGGGGGGGGGGGAGAAAATAGGAGGGATAAGGTAAACAAATAAGACAGAACAGAGACGGAGCAGGTGCATTAAAGCGAGAATGTTTAATTACATCACTTATCATTACTGATGTTGATACCAATGTTTTCAGTTTGGCATGTTTGGGACGGGGTTATCAACATGATCAAGAGAGCAATGTAGAAAGAGAGATACCGAGAACTGAAGCGAATACAAGAGATTATGATACAAAACAGAACAGGAAAAATGGAAAAAGAAGGAACAAGACGCTATATCAAAGATAATGTTTCTGAGCATATAGCATTAGCGCGGTTAACTCATCTGGCGTCTTTATGGCAATGCCACATGTTTTTAACGTAATACAGCGGATATAAATCAAAGATTAAAGTATTTCATTGTTCTCTTAATCCGTTACTTCCCATCAGCATTTCATTATTGTAGCAGAAAAAAATTCATCTTAAAAACACTAATGTTAGTCTACTGTCCCTTTTATGAAATCCACTTAATATATCTAGCTTGTTCCAACGTAAACCTGCATACTCTGATAAAGATGCGGCTAGGACCGAAATCACAGCTTTTTATTAAAACCATTCTGTGCATTGGGTGGAAGACATAATCATTTCAGCCTTCCTTGTAAACCCCGCAATATGAACCTAATCATTCTTAAAATAACATCCCTTTTAGCATGTTCATGTGAATTAGATATAGCGAATACATGTATGAATGTAAACTGACATATTGAAGGCTAATAAATTGGGGGACAATTTCTTTAATAAAGCATGACTAATTCTTCAAGGGAACTAGTAACTAGCGAAAAGTGATGAATGGTTGATGTGTATTGTTGTGATCTGGTATGTCCACTGAGCAATGTGTGAAAGTTTCACGTCAAATGGATATTATATGACCAATTAATGAGTGAAAATGTAAAGTCGCTAACTCATTGCACTAACTTTGTACACAGTCACTGGCGTACTGGTGGGGGGGGGGGGGGGGGGGGGGGGGCGCGCTTGCCGCCCCAAATAAATTTCAATCATGGCTTTTATCTATTTCGATAACAGTGATTGAAAAAAGGAGTATTTCTTTAGACAAGAAAACTCAGATTTTACTTCATGTCAAGTCAAATTTCCTTCCTAAGTATGCACCAGATTGCATAATTTCAAGTAAAACATTGCAAAAGCACCTTTACCGTGCACGGGCGGACACCAACCTACCATCACACCCTCCCATCACCCTTGCCCCTCTCGGTTATTGCTTCACTCCCTCGGAAATCGGTCTTGTATACGACTGGAATACGATGTTCATGTTGTTTTGTCATAAAATAATGCTTTTGATGCACTGTTTGAACTGAATTATGTCACTTTGCGAATATTATTTTGGGGGTGCATTTTTGTTTTTCTTCATGGTTGGTAGAATCATGACGATGATGACGCACTAACGCACATTGTAGTACATGTCGTCAAGTAAGAATTTCCTTTCTAGGTATGCACCAGATTGCACAGTTTCAAGTCCAAAAATGCAAAAGCTCCCTATCGTGGGAGGGGGGACACCCCCTCCCACACCCTCCCCCCGCCCAGTCGCTTCGCTCATTCGGGCTTGGTCGCTTCGCTCCCTCGCAATATCCGATGATTTGGTTTAGCCCCCCCCCCAAAGTTTTTGCTCATTACGCCACTGTACACAGTTATGACTTTATAGTGGATAATCAAAAATCTAAACACTTCAATCGTAGATATCTTTTTAACGAAAGAGAAATTTGAAGAAAAAAAACACTTACGCTTTGTTTTGTTAATACGTATACAACAAGGTATGAGAGAACCACTAGAGTTTTAAGTAAGATTTGTGGAATTAGACTAAAGACAATGTTATCAGATCATTTAAACATGTTTAAGGTAAGGTTTACTTCTAGATATACATTTTAAATAAACCAAATTAAACTTGTACCACATATTGATAAAGTAAATTCTAAATTTGAAACTGCTATTGAAATTAATTAATATAAAGTTACACATAATATTAAGCTAGAATTGAAAACATTGTGCACATACGAATAAATGTAGAGTCCATAAGAAAGTTGAATTGACCATTATGTTTATTTGAATGTGCGTTCTTACTGAGTCATATATATTACGCCGATTACTCTAATATGAATTAATCTAATGCCTCGAATATAATATTATACTGCTATAAGACATTTCCACGGTGACGGTATAACTCGCGTTAATAATAATAATAATAATATATAGCTTTTATAGAGCGCCATCTATCTAGTTGCCTATTCAGAGGCGCATTATTACCCTTGGTCATCAGGTACAGTTCAAACCCGCACAATTATCTTGTGCACCATCTCAACTCCCAGGGGAGCATACTAGCCCAAGCTGCCCAACGGGCGCTGAAGGCTAATTAACACCCTACCAAGTACCTACCCATTTATACTCCTGGGTAGAGAGCAGCAATGTGGATTAATTGTCTTGCTGAAGGACAAACGAAGTGGGCAGGGTTCGAACTCGGGATCTCGAGATCAGAAAGCGCGCGCTCTACCGATCTTGCCACACCACGTCCACATTTAACGATACGCTGACTTCTTCATTGTACCTTTACTCTATCATTTTATTGGACGGTCGGCTAAAATTAACTCCAAGGATTTAGTACGTGTGCACTTTACACTAGACAACAAAAATAAGACCAACAGAGCTTTATTGAGGTACATTTGGAGAAGAGTCATAAGTCGGTAACTCGCGTTATGAAA
Organism: Echinarachnius parma; assembly: GCA_037951105.1. NCBI lineage: Eukaryota > Metazoa > Echinodermata > Echinoidea > Clypeasteroida > Echinarachniidae > Echinarachnius > Echinarachnius parma. Next base: position 101,654 of record JBAMJV010002687.1, read on the forward strand.
AAAAAGCACATGTCAAACATTGAGTAAACATAGATAGTGAATATTGCCACGTAATTATCACCAAATATTATAAGTGCTATGCTATGTGTATGTGTTAGCACAGCGTAGTCCCATGTTCAAAGTTTCATGTATGGGTTTAGTTTCTTATATAAGGAGACACCCGGGAATGTGAAAAAAATATATGTAAAATGAAAGATATAATTATAAGATCAGAATTTATTAAACAATATTCCAGAAAATAAATAAGATTTGAAATAGAGCCATATATGTTTGTTCAGTTCATGTCCACTTACTCGTGGGAATGCCCTGTATCATTCACACAGTCACATATTTACGTTTTGTGTCTCCATTATAATTATATGCCCGTAACAATGTTCAATCTATTTAGTGAAATTTGTCACAGCAATCCCAATCCGTGTACGTGGCTAACAATCCCACGTCTCGAACATAATTATTATCACCTTGTTATATCACGTCATGATCACATTCACAATCACTATCTAAATCAAACTTACAATCAATCACAATCACATTCACAATCAAAATCAAAATAACACTCACATTCAAAATCACAATCACATTATTTTAAAATCACAATCAAAATCACAATCGCAATCATAATCACAATTGCAATCGCAATCACAAACACAGTAACAATCACAACATACTAACAATCGGAATCGGAATCATAATCTCAATCACAATCATAAATATCACATTCGCAATCACAATCACAATCACAATCGCAATCACAATAACAATCTCAATCGCAATCACAATAACAATCACTATCCCAATCACAATCAAAATCACAATCACAATCACAATCACACTCACAACCACAACCACATGTTTAATAAAGCTTTAGGTCAGTATAGTTACGCCCGTAACAATGTTCAAGCTATTAAGTAAACGTTTTGTCGCAGAAATCCCAAATTGTACATGTCTAACAGGCTGGCCCCGTACCTTTATCCAAATATCGTCCTCGCTCGGTCACTATGGAAACGTGGGATTTGTTTCCCCATCTCCGGATTCAGGGGGAGGCAACAAATCTGGACGGCGGCATGAATTGACATTTGCCTTTCTCGCCGTTTTAATTTCTTCATTTCTATTCCCTCCAGCGCGATTTGCCTTGCTGTGCAGACACACATACTACCCACTCGCATATATTATACCTGCACGCACACACACAATCGCACACAGACATTCACACTTACGCACGTACGTACGCACGTACGCACACATACACACAACCTTACACACACCCACATATACACACAATATACACACGCACACATACGTACTTGTACACACACACACACACACACACACATGCACACGCACACACGCACACGCACACACACACACACACACACACTCACACACACACACACGCACACGCGCACACACACACACACACACACACACACACACACACACACACACACACACGCACGCACTCACGAACACGCGCACGCACCCACATGCACACAAACCCACACACAGACGTTCCATCCAACACGCGCTTATTAAACATTCTAAACGATATGGCGGCAAGCTCACACCACTGTGACAGCTAACGGCGTTCAGATTTGCCGCCACCAACCCGGGTGTTATTTCATAAGACTGTGTACATGCACGAGCCACCGACCTCGCGTGAATATTACCATCCTTGTCTCATACATAATGCGCATAAAATAAGATCTGTATTTCTATCACGTCGTCTCGAGTCTTGGTAGATTTACTTTCGGTCGATCCGCTACAAGACCGTAATAGAGGTCGCATAATTTGAAGCAACCGTTATTACGAAATCAAAATTACTACGCGTTTTGTCGGCCGCATAAATTCATTAGTTCTTGTTGATCTCTTGGCATCACGCATACAGTCGCACATCTAACCCAGACGCAAACACACGACACGCAAACGCACGCATCACACACACACACACACACGCATGCATGTAGGTACACACAAACATAGAAACACAATTATAATATTTTATGCTTTTCAAGAAGTGAGAAATGAGGAGAAAGAATAAGAGAACTGTAGACAGGGACGTGGTCTTGAAGGTGTGTCTAAGTTACATAAGTAATTACTTTCTAGGAATTGTTGTTTATGCGAATACAAGTAACAGTAATGATACTTGTTAAGTTGAATGATGATATACTGTAAGTAAGGCCTATATACGCGTTGTTACAATAATATACCATCGTCATTAATTACGTTTTATTCAAATAGTAGGGCACATGGTGAAATAATGAACTACTGCATTACGCGTAAATTGTAAAAAAAAAAAGAAAGAAAAAAATTAACAAATTGGGAAAAATGAATAAAGCGGAACAACCACATTCTCACTATGTTTGTACAGGTTACGGTAGAAAATTTAATAATGAATGTGTAAATATGTATATATATACTCCGCAAAAAAAGAAACTGGACACTTGTATGAGACCAAATATTTCGTATTCATTAACGAAAAATATATGATATTGTATATCAAATTAAAGATAAAATTACCCTCTTCAATATTCGCATGAAATCCAGATGAAATCATTCATGCATGACTTGTCACGGCCAATTAACCACACCAAGGTCTGTTTTCAAAAATAGCAAAAATGGAACATCCACTCAACCATATAAATGTTGATAAGCACAATCTAAAATGCTATATTCATGAGATGGCATATTTTTTCATTACAAATGTGACCTTTTCTATCTTCATCTCAATAAAGAGTATAAATGAAGACAAATTGTGAAAGTTATAGGTATAACACCAAAAGTAACAAAATGGGGAATTCCATGGAAAAGCTTTATTAGTCAAAACCACAGTTTGTGCCCTTATTTGAGCATGAAAATGGTATAAATTCCTCTCAAGAATTATACCGTAGTCCAAAGATCTTCAAAACCTGAAGTCACCCTTGGTCAAACATTTGGGCAGTCTTTAACATGACATTTATCTAGGTAATTATGGTTAAAATTGCAGGGGACACATGAAATAGACAAGCTTCATGCCTGTAATACAGACCAGTATGATAATGCTCTCATAACCTGGCCCTGTTTTATTGACAAATTTGTATTTCCAGAGTTTGTTCATAACAATAAAATTGAATAATGTCATAATTTACTTGCCCCACTCATCTTGTTTTAAGTGAAACGCTTACTATCATTTCAGTCGAATGGTGTGGTCCTCCATTGTTTTGCTATTTTTGAAAACAGACCTTGCTAGTGTTAATTGACCATGGCATTTCATGCATGAACGATTACACCTTTAAGTTATACCCTGCATGTAGAGGACTAAATTCCCTTTAATTTGATATATGATCATGTACACTTTATCGTACATTAATATGAAATATTTCAACTTATACAAGTGTCCAGTTTCTTTTTTTGCGGAGTATATATATATCACTAATTACGAAATATATTGTTAGTATATCGATATGCATTAAAACCTGCATATTCAAGATGTAACAATCACGAACACTCTTTTTGCAAGGTAAAACCCATTTTCAATAATCTTATTTAATAATACACTGGGCCCCAAAAGAAACTCATAATTTTTTACACATGGTCATATCTTGAGAATCTGTCCATCAAAATGAACCAAAATAACACGGAATTCCTTAAATAAATATGCTCCAATGACATGTCAATATCCAAACGATAACTTTACTTACATATTATCTGGAAAATGCACTGGCATGGAACCACTTCCTGTATCACATGTCACAGCCTGGACATTTCGGCAACATAGAGTCTAAGGCACGTGAAGAAGTCAATACAAATGGAAATGAAGGTGATGTTACTTACCCCAAAACAGACATCAATAGTGAGTGTGTCCACCATATGCTTGGAAGCATTCAGTGCATCTGCTACGCATGCTGTCCACCAGGTTTCAGATACAGGCTTGGGGGAAATTGTTCCACTCTTCCTGTTGAGCTTCTCTGAGTGTTTGTGCATTAACAGGCGGATTATCCCTTGGCGAAACCCCCTCGCCCGAGCACATCACACAGTTGTTCAATCGGATTGAGGTCCGAGGAACAAGAACACCATGGTAAGAGTTCAATCTCCTGCTCTTTGAGGAAATTGGTGGTAAGCCGAGCTGTGTGGGGCCTGGCGTGGTCTTGTTGAAATATGGGAAAAGCAGGATGCGCCCGCAGGAATGGTATTAGATGAGGCTCCAACACTTCATTGACATATCGCTGTGCATTTAAGTTCACTGCAATTGTCACTAGCCCTGTTTTTTTGTTTTTTTGTTTATACCACCCCAGACCATTACACTGGGTTCCCCCCAACGATCAATCTCTCGGATGCAGCATTCTGCATATCTTTTCCCTTCTCTTCGCCAAACGCGTTGTCTTCCATCGCTTCTGTTCAAACAAAATCTGCTCTCATCACTAAAGACAACAGTACTCCACTGATACCGAGTCCAACGACGATAACGTCTACACCAATTCAGCCTGTTCCGGCGATGCTGTCTAGTTAACATTTGACCTCTGGCAGCCCGTCTTGAGTGGGGGCCCTCTTCATGAAGTCGGTTTCTTACTGTTTTGGGAGCAACTGGATGATTCTGACGTCCAACTGTTGCAGCTGTTCTTGTTGCTGGGGGAAAACGGTCCCTCACATGCCGCAGGACAATGTAGCGGTCCGGGTTGGGTGTTGTTACTCATGGACGCCCGGTACGAGGAATATCTCCCACAGTCCCTGTTGCCAAATACCGGTTGATAGGATCAGAAATGCATGGTTGGGAACAGCCTAGACGTTCAGCAATGGTCTTTTGTGTAACACCAGTCTCGAACATGACAACTGCCCTCCAACGCTGATCAGTTGGCAAACGTGGCATATCAAACACAGGATGATTCTTCAATTTAGACATAAAAAGCCTGTACATGTAATCCTGAAGACTGCATGACTCTAGAATGAAGGACAGCAAGGAAAACACCCCAAAGAACCCCATACTTACCATACAAACTCATTCATGGACAACAACAGGATCATACAGGTGCTGAGATCGAATCTAGCCTTCACTGACCATTGTGTGCTTTCTTTCATGCACAACAATAGGGTCACACAGGTGCTGAAATCCAATCTGGCCTTCGCCATTGTGTGTTTGATTCTTGAACAGCTTTAAACATTAATCTCTGGATGAAATTATTGGGATGACAGTCCAATAATGTCGTGACATGATTGTGGTCCCGGAAGCTGTTCCATGTCAGTGCCTTTTGCGGTTATGTCAGTTGGGCAAGTGCTTGGTTACTGATAAGTGTTTAGAGTATTTAAGTAATCCGATGTGTCATTGTGGTTAATTTTGATGGACAGAATTTTAAGATATGATCATGTGACAAATTATTAGTTTCTTTTTGGGCCCAGAGTATTATGGCTGGCAATGTACACCGATTGTTTTTACCGATTTCTAGGACAAATAGTAAATAGTTCATCAAAAAGCTAAACAAATTTGTTGCGTTTATACCGGTAGAAATTACGTTGATTTGCATGTAATTATAATCATACCGAATGTTTAATTATTCTTGCTTAATTAATTTCGGATGAAGAAAATACAACACGGTCGCTATAACGAAATCCTGATTAAGCCCCAAACTAATATATTTAATGGATGAAATTTAAAGATTCTTGGTAACATCGCCAAAAGACAAATGGCAAAACTGATGATTTCGGAGTAGAAATACGTGAATTTTATTCTTAACGCCGTGGTAATGTATCATTTCCGGCTACTGTATTAGATCAAGCCTATGAATACATAGAAGATTTACGTGTTTGGGGGTTATACAAAACGCTATACTCCGAACTACATATTTATTCTATGTCTTCATGTTGTTTTTAATGACCAAGGCTGTTCACTTATATCTTATCAATATACCAATATTAATCAGTTTGCCGTCAAGTTTTCATTTGAAAAGTTTAAGTTTAAGATCATTTTATCGCCCAAATATAAACATTTTGTTTCGTTACATCTATATGGTAAATACAAAGTAAATAATCGATGCAACAACTTTACATGAACAAATCAGAAATCTTTTCATGAATTGTAATGAATTGAATGAAATAAATATTGTATATAAACTGTTATAAGTATAATATTATACTTCGCCCATTCTAATGTAATGTGAAATGTGTCTTTAAAATTTGTTTGCGAACCTCTATCCAAATTATATATCGGCTTCTTGAAAATTATAAGATAACTTCTATCATGTGACTCCCACGGGTATAATTAAATTTAGTGCATTATGCCGCCCGCTCTTAAACCGCGCCTCGATAATATTTCTTTCGGAGATCTATCACACGCAATCCACGAATAGTTTTTCTCAAATTGGACATTAATTTGAAGGATGGCCACTCTTTCAAATGAGGAAAATCAGTAGTGTCGCTATCCGCCGTTGTCTCTTTTTAAAAATTGTTTCTTCTTCTTCTTCTTCTTCTTCTTCTTCATCGTCTTCTCCTAAATATATTTATCTCCTTTATCTTTATCTATAATTCTTAATTTTGTTTAATTCCGATATCTTTTTTTGTTAAATTCACCTGATTTTCAATTTTCAATTAAAACCGCCGATCCAAGTTATTGGCATGATATATAACTATAATATAAAATGATAAATATTATGTATAAAGGGCTAATATTTAGACAAATATTTGCACATTTTGATGTACCTGTTAAGTAAGTACTAACATGTTTTTGTTTTCTCTCATTTAATTGAATTAAGAAAATACTGCTGAAAACTGCTTATCTACTAAATATCGCCAATGTGGTAAAATGAGAGACGTATACAGCCTAGCTTTCAATCCTAGCAGGATCTTCGTCAGGGCAAATGACACTAACTATGTACATAAAGACAACAACATTATATACCAACACGAAACATATACACATGTGTGGATGGGGGGAGGAGGAAAGGAGGCGGAGACACAAAACAATGAATGCAACTGTGAGTTTGATTAAAATACATACAGCATGTTGCAATACAGAATTATTACCAATCACGTCACGATGTATTCACAATGATTAAGATTAATGTCTTTGAAAGTAAACATTCTTTTTTATGTATACTTATCTGGTAAAATACAAGAGACTATACAATAATAGTCATGTAATTTATTACATTAAAAAAACAGCCAACACATGAACAAACCAATATTATGAACCATTGAACTTTAAGCATATAGTGTAGACACAAAGTGGTATTCAATTTTCTGTTTAAGCAACAATCCAATTATAATTTATTCCTTTCGGTCTGCCAAGTACTATTCACAGATTGATCTTATACGGGCTCTTAGCCGAGCTGTTATATGTTATGCATGGAAGTTAACATGACTAATGTAATTAACCCGCTATATGCCAAGGAGTAGCGACTGACATTTTCAGAAAATGTTCGTTACCTCCGCTATCCAACACTCAGGCCTGACTCAAATTGGATTGACCAATTTCTTGCTAGTATATACCGTGACGTGCTTTACACAGAAGTAGGTTCGCACAATCAAATTTACAAGATGTGTTGTAATATGTAATGTTGATACCGACAAGAGAAATTAAGAACTGTAATCGAGTGATGAAGGTTTATATGGAATAAATACTGTGTATTTCAAGACCATGCGATTTTACATGGACGCAAATAACACTATAACATCCAAATTTATTTTTACGAAGAGCACCACAAAGTTAAATTTGAAGCGGCCGTTTTTATTATCAATATATTAAACTTACACATGCTATTCAAAAGCCATCTGCTACACGCTGAATAACCCTGATTAAAATGATTGATGAATATGTCGAAACATCATGATAAAATTAATAATAATAATAATAGTAATAATAATAATGATAATAAAAAATAATAAGAATGATAATAATAATACTACAAATTTTAATAATAATAATAACACCACTAATTATTTATACTATTACTAATAATAATATTTCTAATAACAACACTAATTATAATTATCACTATTAAACTAGTAATTCAAACATTGATGACAGCACGAATGTGTTCAATTTCTCTAGCGCTTTGTATGCATATTGGTCTCGTAAAAACCGAGGTTTATGTTATTTATAAAGCTGTGACACCTGAACAACCCGAGTGAAAGCTTACAAACCACTGCTTAATCCGAGTGGCTAGGCTTGCGGTATTAGTATCGAAGGCTATTCGGACGAAAATATATTTTGCTAAAATGTCACGGAAAATTACATTTATTATTCATATGCTGTTCAGTATTCACTGAGGACGTTCCCGTGCGTTTTCATTAGCTAATTGTTGCCTTTGATATCGATCTCACATCACTTAAAGGTATTTGACAACTTCGTTCTCTTGTGCAAACAAAGCAAAAACAACAACAACATTTGTTAGATGGGTAAATTATATATCGGGGTCGATTAAACAATATTTAACTTTATTTAATCTAACTATATTTAAACTTTTCATTGCAGTTAGAATGATTAGTGTTGGCTTAGATACAGGCGGAATAGAAAACAAAGGACATACACAAAAGAGGTTGATCGGTGGTCCGTTACATGTAACAATTTATTTATACACAATCTGAGATAATTGTGTTCTTATCGAGACAACTGTTACCACAACTGTTTGTATTATCAGGGCTCCGTTGCAGAGTTGCAATCTATTGTAAAGGCAGACAAAATTAATATTTGAACCAATCAGAATTGCACATTTCGTCACATGATCTGACTTGCAATTAATTGCAACTTTACAATCGATTGCAAAAGTCTTTCTGCAACGGGGCCCAGGTCATATCAAATACAGATAAGCATACACTTACTAACATTTTACGTAAGAAATGAACAGTTAGATATATGTTTTCATCCGATAAAAATGACCAAGTATACCTTTAATTGAGCTGACGATCATACTTGGTCTATGTATACATTTATTTCACACCAGTGGCGTAGCGTGGTCGGACTGATCTGGGGGGGGGGGGCACACTTCATGTATTTCTTGATGTTGTCAAAGATTTCCCCCTAATGTGCATAACTGTTTATTTAAAAACAAGTGGCGGAGGGGGGGGGGGGTGGGGGGGGGGGGGGGGCACGTACACCCATGCCTACAGGTGCTACGCCAGTGTTTCACACTCTCCATGGGCTGTATATGACAATGATGCAACGCAAGAAAGGAAGTTTACGCTTCTTAGCCAAACACAAAATGAGCGCCTCCGGCAACTCTTACTGGCGTCTCGAGTTTCGGTGAAAGCATACAAGGTGCCCCAGGCAATATCTCAGTCCCTTCAGTCTCGATGAAATGTACGTCAACAGAATACTCGAACCAAAGAAACCAAAAACGCGTAGCAAAAGAGACTGAAAGGGCTAAAATTCCCTTCCCCGGAGATGAGTCGCTTTGCTAATGAACGATGAATATCTGGGATGATTTCAAATTTAAAAGAAATCCATACATATGAAACGTCTGATAGGTAACTGTGATCCCAACCAAAAAGGGTGGCAAATGTGCAAAATTAACATAATTGTTTGATTTCAAAAAGATTCTTACTTATATCTTGTATATGCAGCAATATCTTGGTATTGTAATTATGTAACACACATGATTGTTTCGCGATTACAAATACGCCTGACTGGCATATTTCAAAATATATTTATACATGTACCTTTTTTCCCTAACAAATGTTGTAATGACTATTATTTAATGCGTATGAAGGTCCCGTGTCATTTTTTTCGGGAGATTATACAAATGTCACTATGTTGTTTACCTTATCTTAAGATGATGAGTATTGACTAATTAAGCATCTCTAAATGCATCTCTTAACTGTGAAGATGTTTTAAGTAATTTTTGTTTGAATATCGAAACAATATAATAATTGTAACAACTGAATAGATTCATGAATTTAACATAAACGTATGGTTATATCAAAGACAGCACTCATGATAATCATCAAGCGTCTTTGGTTATATTTTTCTGCACCCAAGAAAACTCTACATGGTTGCTTCGCCTTGTACTTTGTAGGTCTCGAAATGGGACTTTGTTAGGGTATATATGGTAATGTGAAGTCGAGTTTGCATTTGCCATTAACATTATCCCGTTTGAATGCACAGGGAAAACTATTCCATTATTAGTGAGCTGCGGCAAAGAGGGCTGAGATGAATAGATTGATAATCGTCATCTTCACCAGGCGGTGGCGTGGATCGCATCACAGCCATGTAATGAGAGGGTGACAATAACAGGGAAGGAGGACAATAGTAGGAGAGATGAAGGAAGGATGTATGAGGACGGTTGCTATGAAGAATGATGGGCGGGTGTGTTAATGATGCGAATCTGAAATGAACTAGTTTGAGTTTTAGTTTGGTTTTATTTCTTTATTCACGGATAAAAGCCATCTATCAGCTAAAGAGCTGCTTTTCATCAAGGTACTGAGACATTGTATAGTGTACATTGTAAACAAAAATAACAGCCGTGGCGTGGATTGCATCACATGTGAGGCATGGATGGCATTATTGTGATGAGGGGATGACAATGGCAAGATATGAGAACACTGATAGGATAGCTGAAGGAGGTATGAGGATGGTTGCTATATATAATAAAGAGCAAAAGGATGAGTGGGTTTGTTTATAATGTGATGAGCAAAATGATGAGTGGGCATGTGTCTAATGACGAGCGAATCAATATGGTGAAATGATGACAGTGATACAGAGAGGAGGACTATGTTACAGAGTGATGAAGGAGGTTGCTACGAGGCATATGGTTGGTTGCCATACGAAGAATGGTGAGCACAATTATTTTAATGATTAGTGGGTACGTTTATGATGTGAAGTACAAATGAACTCGTGTAAATGATAAAATAACAATAACACTGATAATTACGTGGCTGATATTCATACAGAAGTGTGGTTGACAGTGGTATTTATAATACAAAATGGGGCGTTTGCATAACAAAAAAGTAATTATTTTTTCTAGGCTAATACTTGGGGATAAGGTTAGCCTTTCTCTGCTGCTATAGAGTTACCCACAGTACTGCCAGTACGTAGTAACGAGTTTGTACCTATCAGCAAGCAAAATCCAATGAATAAAACAATGATGTTAGGTTTAATGCACACGGCTCAATGTGGCTTGAAGCCAGAACCACGGATGGAGCTGTATACAGGTTTCAATGACTGACCGCGTTTAAATAGTAATGTCAAGCCCAAAATCAAAAATAATAAAGAAATAAAGAAAGGTAACATCTTTAGTATTCCATTCCATCAACAAGTTCACAAAAATATGTTTCCAGAAAGAAAGAAAAAAAAATGGAAACGCATCACCATTCTAAAGCATGCGTTCATGCGGTCTGAATTGCGTAGACTACGATGCGTGCGGTGAATTGCAATGTGTACAGAGTGAACGAATCACCCGGGAATCTATTGTCTACAAACGTACGCGTGAATAGCATTGGCGCACTCGCAAATGGTTGGCCCGTATGGAACCAGGAAAGAGCAGTGGTTCCGTAAGTGGTGGAAATTAATTGCTTTGTTTATGAATTACACAACCCTTTGCAAAATGTTGGGTATCTATTTGATATCACAAAACGGTACCAAAACACATAATAATGTGTTGTTCTTTGCCCGGTGGTCCCCTTTAACCTTTCGCTTAAACCATTGCCCACGGGACCCTGGTGGGCCCTGTTTTAACTCTATAAGGATTAAACAAAACAACAACAAAAACGTTTAGGGGACAGGTTGATATGAAACATTAGGCTAAAGCACCTTTTCCAATCATTGATTCTGGGCTGGACAAGTCTACTTAAACCAACTTATATACTTGACATGTGAATATGCATGATGGATATAGCTTGGATAGAAGGAGTGGACGTTGTGTTGCTATGGGATATAAGCGATGTTGCTATACAGAAAATAGATCATTTTATACGGTGATTCGGGTGAGAGTGAGAAGGGCGTTATATAAGTCGAGCTTTTGTTAAATCGGGTTCTGCATATACCATGTCGGTATAACAATAACAGCCTTCTCTATGTGATGCAAACGTTTCAGAGAGTAATTATTTGTTAGTTTTGTGAATGTCACGTACATTGGTAAATATAATGGACCACTTTTATGGAATAATCTCCCAGAAAATATAAAGAATGTTAAATCACTCAATTCATGTAAACTATTGTATAAAGAGTATCTATTAATAACCCCCCACATTTTCATAACAAACATGTATTGTTTATTTTGTTCCTTTTTATCCTTTGTAAATAATGACATGTAAATATTTTGACGTTGTGGAAAATAAAGATCTATTCAAAAGATCAATTCAATTCAATGTTTATCAAAAATTGAAGAGAACTATTAAAATTGGGTTTCTACAGTGCTCCCAAACGTTAAAGGGAAAGTTGAGTTTTGGTAGAGAGGGCGCTAGACTACTTAATTGGTTTGTGAGGTAATGAAAAACTGAGTGTAAAATTTGAAAGAGCATAATATTTAAACAATAAAATCATCTTTGTTTGATCAAAATCGGTTCAGAAACGGCTGAAATATCCATAAATATAACAATTTGTAATAAACCCGGGGCCCCGGGTTTATTAGAGAATTTTGAACCAGCCGTTAAAAATTCAAAAAAATGCTTCCTCTTTTCAAAAAGTTACAAAATAGGTATTTAAATAGTTGTTGGTTATTTCTCTATCTAATCACTATTTCAACAAAGCATCACATGCACAATATTTTATTCAAAATGGTTGAAACCGATGAGTGTTTAGAGAGCGCCCTCTTACGTTTTAACGGCTCTTTTTGAATGATAACATGATCTTTACTACGTCATTTGTAATTTTGTGTTCCTTTCTAGTTATAACTATTAGTTTGTAATGTAATGATGCAGGTTTTGGTTACTAAAATTCAGTTTCACTAAAACTGTACTCTCCTTACCAGAACTCAACTATCCCTTTAAACTCGATTATCTCTGAAGCACAAAAAGTTATTTAGAGCCCTTCTCCTTTTCTTTCTCAACTCCGACGAATTAAATGTATGGGTTGAGAATGAATTAAATGTCAATGCCATGTGGGTGTAGGAGGTGATGATAAACAGAGACTATGGTTTCAAGAATGCAAAACTCTGGCAACGCAGATATAAATCATAGGTACACATCATACGAGAATTCTGTTAAAGCAATATGTTCATATTTTTTTGATCAGCAGATGTATTTACGCATTTCTTAAGAAAATTAAAATGAAATTTATTTTCATACATTTGAATGAGAGAACAATGTAAGTAGAATAGAAGTAGAATCATGATAATATCAATGTGACAATAACTAGTTTATATCATTACAAAGTAAATATTAAAATATAGAAATCAACAAGCAAACAGACACACATCACGCACTCATACACAGAACATACACTGACACCTGTTTATTAAAACAAAAACAAATTGTAATTTTGTGAAATTTGGGAGACGTCTGCATCCATTTTCAGCGATCTTACATAATACTTGGTCTTAGATAAAACTCTAGACACTTTTCATTGTGAATAATTCAAACAGTATGGCATGAATTATATATACACTAAACACACTCATTGAATTGCACACTGTTTCTCAATTTGTACAGGTACAAAAGGAACAAATTTGAAATTCACATTTGAACAAATTGATTGATTGTGTGAAATTGAGAGTGAATTATGCATCAAGACCGCACCCAAATAAATTTACATTTTCAGCTGGCTTCTGCTTCATTGTGGATATAATTTATTTCATTATTGTTGAATTATTCACAATCAAAAGTGTAAAGACTTGTATACAACACCCAGTATAACTAAGGATATGGCTGAAGTACACGAATGACGATAACTGTTATTCTTCTTTATTTGGTCGAATTTGCGACTAGCCTTTGCTCATCTTCATTCTCTTTCGCTTTGCAGGCCCCTTTTCAGGATTCGCTACCTTGTCTTTGCCAACAATTACAGGGCATGTGATGTTGCTGTACATTGTTTGGCTCTTCTTGATTAATCTCACTCTTTTTCTTTTTTTTAACCAAGTTGTGGGCACCGCAAGGTCGCTCAGTCCGAACATCACGCTCGAGTGATAATTTCTTAATATCTGTGAGAATTTCAATAACATTTTAAAGATTAGTCATAACATCTTTCTCTCTCGTTTCTGTCTCTTCCCCACTTCAGGGTTTGGCATGACCTCTCCGTCCACAAACGCCGGCCGAGTGATGCTGATCATCTACGGCCTACCTGGCTGCGCAGCCTGCATCCTGTTCTTCAACGTCTTCTTGGAGCGCCTCATCACCTTTCTGGCCTACGTCATGAAGCAGTGTCATGAAAGGAAGATCCGCAAGATCAAGGACCAGAACCAGAACGGCCAGGCCAAGAACGGTGGTCGTCGACCCTCCGAACAATCCGACGACGACCTCGAGAACTGGAAACCCTCCGTGTACTGGGTGTTGCTCTACCTAGGTATCGCAGCCATCTCCATCGCCTGCATCGCCTCCGCGGTCTACAACCACATGGAGACCGACTGGAATTACTTGGAGAGTTTCTACTTCTGCTTCGTGGCTTTCAGCACCATTGGATTCGGGGACTATGTCACGAGTCAGAAGTACACGTACGATACTATGTACCTCTATAGGTTTGGTAACTTCATCTTCCTCACCGCCGGTGTATGCTGTATATATTCACTCTATAACGTACTCTCGATAGTCATCAAGCAAGTCTTGAATTGGGCCATCAAAAAACTGGACTGCCGCTGTTGCGTGCGCAAGCGGCCACGGCCCCGACGGAACGCCATCACGCCTGGTCATCTCCAGCGACAGCTGAACTCGGGCGGAGGCAAGCGCCACAACGGGCCAGGCAACGTGGAGGTCACTGATTACGACAGTGAGACGGACGGGAGGAGGATGTCGGATGAGATGATTAGCATGAAGGATTTCTTGTCAGCGAATAAAGTGTCGCTAGCCGTCATGCAAAAACAACTGTACGAGACGTCTCAGCACAATCACCATTCCAGCAGGAATGGTCATGGTGGACTAAGCCAAGGGGTAGGAGGACTTGCCATGCTTAATAACAAATTACAAGAGACAGAGCGGCGCGATTGACAATTATTGAACGTCAACCGCCTTTAAACAATAAAATCATATCAACTTAGTTGCCTTTCAGTAGAATAGTTAAGCACGAGTGTTTTCAAGAGTGGTTATTATATTTTCATTAATAATGACGATTTTTTTTTTCTCACTTGGGTGAGCCGTGATCTAATCATTGTATTGGCAGACTTGTACACTGTCAATAGAGTTCTCTCGCTAAATATCTGACGCTAGTGCCGTTACCGTGACAACGAAATACAATCGGCTTAATGGCCTATGCAAATGTAATCAACATTACCAAAGCTATACGCAACGGCGCAGATTGATATCCGTTGCCATGGTAGCTACTCTTAACAGTTTTTTTTAATTCTCCAAACGACTCTTTGGAATAATTTGATCGAGCTCAATTTATTGTAGGACCTGCAGTGGACTAAAGACTCTGGCAGACGTGTAGGTTGTATTTCATTAATGACTTTCAGTGACACCGTAGAGTATGCAAACGGGATGAAAAGTAAATATTGAATCTTCTAGGAAATGACATACGCTTCATGGTGTCATGGTGTCGATATTTAATCATTCACATAACGATTCAAATTTGTGCGAACGTGTTGACCAAAAGGTTATTGTCATTCAGCGCATCCCTAATAATAATAGTTACATTATTACAAAATCTCAAATACTGTACTTTATACGGCTCGTGAAATACATATACTGGGTCTTCATTCCGTTGGTAGATTTCGTATCAAAGATGTATAAAACAAACAAAATCAAGAACAAACTTTAGATTGATTATATTAAATAATTTACCTTATCCCAACATAAATAAACACCGAATGTTCAGTGCGTGTTTGAGCCGCTGTGAAAAAATATCACAGGCGGACTCGGGTAGGAATCGAACCCACAACCTCCTGATTGATAGACAGGCGTCATACCACTAGACCACCGAGATTGCCCCGATGACTATACGGCTGGTTCGATTCACATAATAGCAGTAGGTACTGCGTTAATTTATCAAATAAATGATTCTTAGGTTGGGTGAATTTGATTATATTAAATAATTTACCTTATCCCAACATAAATAAACACCGAATGTTCAGTGCGTGTTTGAGCCGCTGTGAAAAAATATCACAGGCGGACTCGGGTAGGAATCGAACCCACAACCTCCTGATTGCTAGACAGGCGTCATACCACTAGACCACCGAGATTGCCCCGATGACTATACGGCTGGTTCGATTCACATAATAGCAGTAGGTACTGCGTTAATTTATCAAATAAATGATTCTTAGGTTGGGTGAATTTGATTATATTAAATAATTTACCTCATCCCAACATAAACAAACACCGAATGTTCAGTGCGTGTTTGAGCCGCTGTGAAAAAATATCACAGGCGGACTCGGGTAGGAATCGAACCCACAACCTTCTGATTGCTAGACAGGCGTCATACCACTTTAGATTGCTCGATATTATGACATAAAAACATAATCCACTGCTGATGTGAATGTTGTTTATCATGAAAATCAGATCAAAATATCGTAAATATGAACTGATCAACAATAAAAAGAACAAACCCATTACAAATTAGTATTCCAATAATATGCAGATCAAACATCGAAGAACAAATCCAACTATACTGAAGCAAATAATGACAACCCAAAGTAAATGGAGTCTAAACATATTTTGTGTTATCTTTGTATTTAGTGTTTTCTTAATGTATGTATAGATAATTTAACGAGTAGAAGATCAAAGAGTGGTTATTTTGATCATTCGAGCCTTCAAACAAAGAATAATGTATACATTGTACTCTTACTATCATTTACTGACATAATATGCAACTTTCACATACTAATTGGACACTTTTCCTTAGGAAACTGGATCACAAAGTGACCTTATATCGACGTTTTCATATAATATAGACTTTTTTCATACATGTACATAATATTATCAATGCATATTATTTCATTGTTGCTTATGATATATGGCCGTAAACATTCAGTAAATTTAGGAATTATATTTTATTTTGTATAACTTTAATCGCTTTGCAGTCGTTAAGTGCATCTTATTACTCAATGAATATGTAGTGTTTATATATAACATAAGGACACATTTCTCTCTTATAAGTGGATTCAATAATCATTGCCATACTTTTTTTCGTTCTCACTTTAATTGTGTGTGAGTTGCAGGAGTAATGAAAATCATAATGTTACATTGTAGAACTCAGATTGATCGCATAGGAATGTTGCCATTTCCCTACCGAAGTGACCATGCGTGGCGCATTGGTTCGGGCCTTCGTCTTTCAATACGAAGGTCGTGGGTTTGATACCCAACCTGGGTTCTTATTTGCTGCTCCGCGTGTTCATAGATAGGTGTGTAGATGGGGACGTGGTAGGAATAGAACGTGCATACAATTACTTATTGTGCACTGTTATGAGCGCCTTTATATTGCTGCCAGAATTAAATGCTCCCAAGGGGGTATGAAGTGCACGTCGATTGTGTGTGTATCCGATGACCTGGGTAATGATGCCTTTGTAAAACTCTTAGAGAATGATGATTATCACTCAAATAAAGCGCTATGTAATTCGAAACAAAATTATACTTCTCTAGGCCTCTCCATAAATATATTACAAAAATGTATGTGAAATAAGGAATAAGGAATTAAGAAGCTACGATTTTCTCTATGGCAAATATAAATTGAGAAAAAAAAATTGGTACTCTTTTGATCTAAATAACCTTGATCGGTACGACTGGGTATTTACTAGCAGTCATTATATTATATTTTAGTAACATACTTAATAAATTGTTGTTAATAAAAAGATAGAGGATAGCAAATTGAATAATAGCGAAACAACATTTAGCTTTAGTGATGGTCCTAGGATGAACCGTTCAACAAACTTGAGACCATAGAAGTTAGTTACATTATCTAGGACTGTTTTTTTTTAAAATCACGATCATTAAGCCATTTATAAAACTATCTTCCATGGTGAAAGGTAATTTCTCTTTTCCCTCTTAAACTAGAAGTGGCTTTATAGTGACATTATATATTTGAAATAGCTTTATGCAAGGCAATAAGGATGTGATATTTCATGATCTAATGTAGGTATATTAATTAGCTTCGTGATCGTGGTGGCAACAACTATGTTATTTTTATACATGTACTTAAATATTTTACGATGACATGATCTATTAATCTGATCTGACATCGCGTACAATAACCAACAAATATAATTATATTATAAACTTGCGTGGGTTTTTAAACAAAATCCTTGGGTGGCTGTACTTGCTTTTGTATTATTTCATTGACTTGAACCTATCTACTATTATACTATTCTTTACTTTCAATATCAAGACTTATACTTCAAGATTTTGACATGTCTTGTAGATTTAGAATCAATCAAAATTGTGATAATCTGCAGATTCAACTTGCTTTACAAAATAACGAACAAATACTTGATATAATGTCATGTGAGCTTAACAGCTAAAACAATCACGCTATAATGAGGTACTATTTTGTAAGCTTTGTCGTGCCGGTAAATTTATTTGATAATTCATTTATTCATGACATAATTGTGATGGTATAATATGCCTATATATTTATTTTGTGACTTAAAAACTGACTTTATATCGCTATAATATTTTCCCGCGTATATACTGTGTAAAATAACACGGTAGACTGTATAGATAATGACTTATCATTCGGGAAGGATGTATTCTTCATGCAGTCACATTTTCAAAGATGAGAGCAATTATCTATTCGACTTGGAGGTTTCACATCTGTTTAATATGTGTTATATGATGTAATAAGATATTGTGTAATGCTACATGAACTCTTATGAGGGCAACACTGAACGAAATTATTTACTTCAAAATATTAATATACATATTATGATTCTATTTTGATTTATGTTTATCACATATAACACATCAGTCCATGTGTTCTGTGAAATAATCGGAATTATTGTGATGTGATTGTTTATTCGAATGTGTGTGTATATGAGAGCGATTACACGTACATGTATGTGTGTGTGCGTGTTTGTGTGAGCGTGCGTGTGTGCATATGTCTGTACGTTCGTATGTGTATTTATGTGTGTGCGTATATGAGCGTGTGTATGCATTAACGTGTATTTAGGTGTGTTTTCGTGTACGACAAATATGATAAAAAGTGTGTTTTCTTTGGCTACTATGTCAGCATCTTTAGAGAAGTTGATGGTATCGCAACTATTATATACATGAACAAGCGTGAGCGCCTATTATTCCTATTAAACCTTGTATTTCCACTCCGCGCTCTGTTTACGAACTTCTTATATTATAAATAAATCGCTCTGTCATTTTTCAAGGTATACCAATGAGTTTCTTTGTGTAATTTGTATAAGAAGTGACAAGCATTGTTGGTGGTTGGTGGTGTCGGGCGACAGTGAATAAGGCGTTAAGTCGATTTTTTGTCTATATCAAGTTCTAGAGACATTTTAGGTCGGAGCCTTCTCAATGTAAATCAACATTTTTAGCAAATATTTGTTTCTGCTTTATGGAATACCATCAGTAAAATACATCTACATATTATGGTTTCTATGCAAGGCTCACAAATTTAAAAATTATTATCTCCGAAGTAAAAAAAAAGTGACTTAGCGCCCTTATGTTTCTCAACCGACCTTGTGTGACAGTCAAGTATACGTATTGTTGGTTGTATATGTGCCATTCTTTTAGTAGAAATACAGTATTGTTTATAAGAGAGATAGATATTGAATTAGATACAAATATATATATAGATATACAAATAGATGGATTGATAGAAAAATATAAGATAGATGTATTCTAGATAAACCTTACACAAAAAGTAAGCACCCCTAAAAACTCCTCATAATTTCATAACCGAGAATTGTTTCAATATTTTTTCTTGCCAACATATTTATATGGTAGTTAGGAAAACTATGATTAAAATAAGAGGTTACCATTACTGTATGGTTGACTGAGCAATAGTTTAAGACAAAATTGTATTATTTCAAAATACGCAAAAGTAATTGTTTTTTTTGGGGGGGGGGGTGGGGGGGGGGGGGGGGTTGGGGGTGAGTCAAACACAGAGAGAGAGAGTGAGAAAGAAAGAAACAACTCCGTTTAGTGTTAATTCATAATTTTGATTTGTCCGCCACCTCAATTTGGTACGAATCATACTATACAAGCACATCGAAATTATTAAATCGGCAAACACAATTTCACTCAGAAATCAGGCCTGAATATACCATAACACATTTATTAACGCTTACATGTATAAACATGGACTTCCGTATACTAGAATAAAACATGGCGGCAAAACACGTTAATTATAAGTGAATGTAATCTTTGCGACATATGGGTATTGTCCATATACAGCTATTGCCACATTTTAAACTATTAAATACTGTTTTTCGCCAGTTTATGTCTAGTAACCTTACAAAATATTATAGCGACAAAACTATAATAGGGTGGCCATTTCGTAGTATAAACTGGCGGCTAATGACATAATTAAGAATGGTTAATACTCGAAACAGTTGTTTCTACAGTAAAAGTCTGATGGGAATGCAAAATTCTTCAGCATTTAACATAAAATCTGCACCATTGATATTCCATCAGATATGAAAATGCACGAATAAATTACGAGCAGCTAACTACACGGCGGATGGAGCCTGTTTTCCAAGAAATGTGCAATTTTATTCAATTTTATTCAATATCGCCAAAGTAATATCACACAGTTTAAACGGCGTCGGTTGTAAATGTATTATTAACTTGACCGATCGACGTGCTCGCGTAGGCAGATGGTCGTGTGTGTTTATAAAAACTAAATTAGACATTCTCAAGAAAAATAACTTCAAGTAATTTTCTTTAAAAAGAGCAGTTTAAAATCGCTAAACACAGTTTTATAATGTACATGTGAGAGCTACACGTTTATAAACAAAATTACTTGTTTTATTAATATTCTTCTTCAAAACAAATTATATAAGTGCTTTTGCCTAACTTATTGTACTCACTCGATTGGAAGGCCACAACAGTTACACATTCTTATCTCAATTAGAGATGTATCTCACTTGATCATTTAAAGGGATCAAGTAAAATTGTACAAAACTTACTCCGAACTCTATGGTTCTCTCATGCCTTTTCTTATTCACATTACCAATAGAAGCATGGAACAGCTTCCGTTTTTATTCGAATTTCCCTTTCGTTAAAAAGATATCAAGTTTAATTATCCACTGGAAAGTTATAACTGTGAATAATTTCAGTGCAATGAGTTAGCGAATATCACTTTGCATTTCGCTCATTACTCGGCCATAATTATAACATCAATGTAACGTAAAATGTACACACATTACTTTATAGTGAACTATCAGATAAAAAATATACACATTTTAACAACCATTCATCATTTTAGATCCCTTATAAATTATCGTTTCGTTCACTTCCTTCATAGTCAAGTCAACACATTTTGAGCTGTCATCCGCATTGGTTCCATCAAATGGCTTAAAGGGATAGTTGAGTTCTGGTAAAGAGAGTACAGTTTTGGTCAAACTTAATTTTAGTAAGCAAAACCTACACCATTACATTACAAACTAATAGTTATAACTCCACCATGCTCGAAATGAATACAAAATTACAAATGACTAAGTAAAAAGCCTGCTATCATTAAAAAAGAGCCGTTAAAACTCAAGAGGGCGCTCTCTAAACACTCATCGGTTTTAGCCATTTGAAATAAAATATTATGCATTAAATGTTTTGTTGAAACAGTGATTAGATAGGGAGATAATCAACAACACGTTACTATCTAAAAACCTCTTTTGTAAAGTTTTGAAAAGAGGAAGCATTTAAAAATAATTTGTAACGGATGGTTCAAAATTGTCGAATATTTGTGGGGCCCCACATTTTATTACATATGGTTATGTTTATGGATATTTCAGCCATTTCTGAACCGATTTAGATCAAATAAAGTTTATTCTGTCATTAAAATTGTATGCTCTTTCGAATTTGACACTCAGTTTTTCATTATCTCACAAAAAAATTATTTTGTGTAGCGCCTTCTATACCAAAACTCAACTATATCTTTAATTCTATAGTCTATAGTACTACTGTACCATGCCGTTATTTTGGCGCCAGGGTTAATTTCCAAAGGCTATCATTCTATGTATACAAAAATAACACGTCCGTCGTTCACTTATTAATCGCGATCAATTGTCAACTCATGTCACACTCATATATTATGCAGGCCATCCCTTCTATAAAATATGATTGCCGATCCCCACGTTTGCAGGCGTGCCAAACATGCACATTGGCACAGATGTTGCATTTTGTAGAATACAATGCAGTTTCAACATAATTATTCCACGCTGCTCACTGCTATTTAAGTAGGTCATTTATTCAACCTGCACGCCATGTACTTAATAACCCCAGCTTAATACTGAAAATTGTTCCCAAATTAATCTATCACCGCTTATTAGGAAAAACAACACACATCATAATTACCACGACACAGGATGATGACAAGGAAAATGAGCGTCATAATTATGAATATAATGCGGTAACATACACAATTTTGATAATCATGCTAATAGTTGCAAAGAGTATAATCATGCCAATATACCAATGTATTTTAATGCTCCCGTATATGAACGAAATATAAGCTAATATGGTTTTGACTAGAATTTATGATATATTTCAATTCCTAATGATTAAAACAATACAGGTGATCTCAGAGCTCTTGTTTTCTGTTTTTGGACAATAATTTCAAATTGTATAGTATGATAATAATATATAATAATAATATCCTCGATTTATTAGCCCCTATCACGATTGATAATCATCTCTAAGCGCTGTACAATATTATAGTATAGTATAGTTATGATAATAGCTGATGAAGCAAGATCCCCGTGTATGCAAGCAAAATCTCTGGTTTCCAATCAACGATAACAATTTAAAGGGTGTCTTGAAAATTAAAAACAAACAAAAAGTTGATTAAAATTTGCTTATTCGTCACTTGAGCACACAGCTCAAGCAAGAATCGGGGGACTTCCATTGATATACAAAAAACGTAAACATTGTATAGATTGGAACCTCTCATAGTACGAATGGCTGGACACGGTGTTTCCACAGTGATTAAACACGTTATGAAATTAGGGAATGTTGTTATAAGTTAATTGCATGTCAATAAAATTATAAATTTGTTTTCTTGATATGTCTTGAGTTCTTAGAAAAGTGGTACCCGCCAAACACACTCCTCTTGATACTTATTGAATCATAAGCAATATGTGAACCTCCTTTCCTTAACATAATTTACACATTTTAAAAGTCTTAACAATGTACAATGGATAATCAAACACTACAGGAGGAGTGGGCAGAACGCAGGAAGAATGTATTTGCACATTTGTAATTTAATTAAACTTGATTCAAAGAAGACAATTTTGTCATGATCTAGCTACATCATTATGATGATTTAAAATCGATCGATGCGAAATGTATACCAATATATAAATTTAGCTAAACATATATCGAATAGTCTCACATTTAGGCCTACCTTTGAAGATAACAACACGTAACTGTTACTATATTGCTGTCGGTAAAGGTTAGATAAATACTACCAACATTGTATATGCAATGAAATTGTAATCTAATCATCATTCAAAATAATTTTCGATGTATATCTATTTCATTCTGGTCAACCTCGGTTCTATCAATGCCCAGTTTGACAAAAGAGGGAAAATGTATGTCTTTGTGACATAAAGGTTTATCGCATTGCCTCTGATCCCGGCTCCAGATAATTCATCGTTACCATTCCGAATGACGTCATCTTTAGAGGTTGCCATGGTGACAGTGCAAATATATGGGGACCATTGTGCAACAAGAAAGGCAAACGAATAGAGCAGTTTTCCGTTTCGATCATGTGGGGGAGAAAATGAAAAGAGCAAAGACGAAAAGGTAGTGAAATTAACATATACCTTTATTTATTTTCTAAGAGAAAAAAAGAGAATATATATTGATTAGACTGCGATAGCCACATCGCACCTAGATAAATTCATATTTATCAAAGATTAAAACGTTTCAGATCTTGGTAACGGGCGAGAATTACACAATATTTAGATAACATTTATGTATTTACCTATTTTAATCTACACTCCCCTTTTCTGTTTCTTTTCTTTTTAAAGCTTTCATAGTACCATCCCCAACTAAAATTTAATTCGCCTAATTATTATTATTTCAAAGCTTGTCTAATTTCTGAGCATGGCAACACATTTCCAACATGCATGCTTCGTTGCCATTTTCTGAAAAAGAGGAATATATTACGGTGTTTTTTTTTTCTAATTAAAAGGGTCTTTCACAGTTTCAAACGCTCTCATAAAATGTTTACTGTATAGTCATGCTTAGAGTCTATCTCTTTTTCATAAACAATCGGACAGGGCCTCTGGTTGAACAGTTCGCTGGAAGACACACATTTTTAAACGTGTACAAAAATTTATTGTTTGAAGATACATGCATAGTGTATATAAATGTGCGTTATTTCGACAAATAATGAATCTTATAACACACATAAAAGGCATAAAGGGTATTTCTTACAATTTATTGTCATATTTTCATGTATTTTCAGAGTTTTAGCATGCAAATCCCGGGAAGACTCTATAAGCTATACTATATATATCCGCCATCGCCACGTTTTTATTTGCCTTGCTGATAAAGGATAAATGGCACCCGCGGAGAATATCTGCGTTAACATAGTTAACATGGTTAAGGGTATGTCAACTTGTTTTAGGTGCAATTTAGGTTAGGGTTTAAAGCCTTAACATTTGCAAAACACTTTATTCTAGCGCACGTAGTTCACAGCCCCAATAAAACAAGGTGTGCGCGGACAACAGACAGAAAGACAGGCACAGAAAGACAAGTAGACACACACACACACACACACACACACATACACATAAAGCGAACACATATTGCACACATTCACCCATCACAAAGGCACACACACACGCATGTACACACACCAACATATCCCACGCATATCTAGTCGCATGTATACAACACATACACATACAAACACACACACACACACACGCACACACACACACACACACACACACACACACACACACACGCACGCACGCACGCACACACACACACACACACACACACACACACACACACACACACACGCACGCGCACGCGCACGCACGCGCACGCACACGCACACGCACACACACACACACACACACGCACACACACACACACACACACACACACACACGCGCGCGCGCGTTCACACATACCCACTCTTACACATACATACACAAACAAACTTACATGCATATCCACACAAACCCTCACTTACACATTTACACGCACAAACACACACACGCACGCAACGCACACATAATTACAAACACACACATTATACACAATATCAATAGTACTCATTAACGCTCATCTGAAACGCATGCACATTCAGAGACACATACATAAATACAATGTGATAAATGTATCCTTATTTGTATGAAATCTCAGACTAATTATCGACAAAATTACCTCAAACTGGCTGCATGCATGCATAGGCTACATGATATCAGATCTTCTGGGAAGACGAGCTCAGTCCCACCTACGTCCTTGTGGGAATAAGTAAATGTCTGATATCTTCCGTGAATTATTATAATTTTCGTCGGCCAATCAAGTTTACATTAGCGATACATGTATAACATTTGGGAAAAATTGCAACCACTGGAATTCCGAGGATTGAAAAAGGCGAACTTAAGACGTGGGTTTTGGATCTGTGACGTGCTTAAAATCTTAAATAGTCTTTAGATTATTTGCTAAAAACCAGGATTTTTGTTCGGAGCAAGCTGAAATATTCAGGGTATGTCCAAAGAATATGTGTAGAATAACATACTTAAAATCCCCCCAAAACCCTTTGAACGTTTTAAAAATTCCAGAATGGCGTCCAAAATGACTGCCATTTCCAACTATCTTCCATATTTTCCTTACTAGACAAGTTGGAAATCTTATTTAAGTGTCTATTAGTATTTGTTTTCAGATAAAGGTAATCGACTATCCAAATGTTTCAAGTTCCAGAAGTATCCTTATTCAAGATGGCAGCCAACATTCTGCTTAAGATCCAAAATTGCCGCCGTTTTTAATAATTATCCATAATTTCGCCACAAGACATGTAAGAAAGTTAAAGCAAGTTTCTAAACGTATGTTCCCAGTCGAAGAGAATCATTGAAATGTTTATCCAGACGAGTCAAGTTAAACAAGTATCCTAATTAAAAATGGCGGCCATTACAATGTTTAACGAGGCCGCTGTAGCAATCATAATTTGTCAGAACTTCCCTTCAAGAAATGTTTAAAAAACTTGATGTTAGTGACTAAACACATACTTCCAGGTACAGGGAACTAGTTATCTAAAAGTTTCAAGTATACTAGAAGTCTCAAAACCCAATATGGCGGCCAATATTGTCCAAAATGGCAGCCATTGGTCTTTATGAAGAAAACCTTACATTTAGATACATGTAGATCGATAAACATAAAATGTATGCTCATTGACTTACGTAGTTCAAGTTGGTAACATGTCTATCATATCCAAGTAATATTTAGTAAAGGGATTTACACTTACTTCAAATTTATAACATGTCCGGAGGCGAAGATATAGAACATTTTTAAAACGGCGGCCATTTTGGATCTTATATTGGCCACCATTTTTGATTGGGGAACCTTCTGGAATTTGAAACCTTTGGATAGTCATGTTAAAAGACTTCCTGTTTGTGAAAAATATATTTAGACACTTAAATTCAACTCTCCAGACGTTCTAGAAAGGAAAATATGGAAGAAAGTTAAAACGGCCATTTTGGACGCCATCTTGGGTTCTGGAAAACGCACAAGGGGGATTTTTTTTAACTTTTAGTATGTTATTTTACACATTTTCTGGACGTATTTCGCTTGTTCTGAAAAATGTCGGGTTTTTAAAATTATTGTTTTATATATGAGCTAATAATAACCTTGGACTAAAAGGGATACACATTTGACATAATTATGCAAAATCTGGCAAATGGCTGATGCAATGTGTTTTCTGTGATTTGATATGTCCACTGAGTAATGTGTTACAATTCTAAGGTAAATGAACGTCATATGAAAGAGTAATGAGTGAAAATGCAAAGCGTGCTTTATACTCATTTCACTGACTTTGAACACAATTATAATTATCCACTAGATAATTACAAATCTGAACTACTCAATCATACATCTCTTTATAACAAATGAGAAATGTTGTAAACCGGAAGCTTTTCCATGCTCATATTGGTAATTCAAATACAAAGAGGTATGTGAGAACCGCTAGAGTTCCAAGTAAGTTTGAATGATTTGAAGTGAACTACATACAAATAATATCAGTTTGTGGAAATTGTTATTCTTACCTCTTTTTAAAATCCTAAAGTATAGCATAATTTATAAGTAAAGGAACAAATTAATTATCTGTATAATTATCTTCAGTCTATGAACTATCAATTCAATTCAATGTAATCCTTTTTAAAAACACGAGGAGGAGATTAAGATGAATAAAATCCTCACCCACTTTGATATACGATTTCATGAGCAAATCTTTTACGAGCTACAAATGGAAATTGTTGACAATTTGAGAGCAGATTTTGCAAATCTTCGAGAGACTCTTTTAATGAAGGGATCTAGTAACATTGTCCAAATCTACAAACCTTCATCATAAATCTAGTGGTTCTCTCATACATTGCTGTATTCGTATTACCAATAGACGCATATAACAAGTTTTGGTTTTTCGAATTTCCCTTTCTTTAGAAAGATATTTATCCGCTGGATGGCATAACTGTGTACAAAGTCAGTGCAATGAGTTAGCAAATATCACTTTGCATTTTCTCTCATTCCTCGGGCATGTAACATCCATTTGACGCAAGATTTTCACACGATACTCAAAGGACTTATCAGATCACAAAACTACACATTATACCACCCATTCGTCACTTTCTACACATGCCTACAAAGTTACTAGATCCCTTTAAGACAAACAACAACAAAGATATCCATTACCGGTGGCATCAGGAAAAGGATATAGGGCTCTGGGATAGTGTGGATAATTATGGTAATACAATACGGTGGTGATTGTGTCCAAGTAATTGTGATTCAATTAAGATTCCATTTGCATTCGTGGTCCGCAACGCGAGAAGATGCAGAAGGTTTATTATTTATAATTCAAACTTAATGCATAATACGGCCTTCGTTTATTTAAGTATACACACGGGAAATTTAAGATTTTAAATAGCTTACGTGCGCTGTTTTTGTTTTTTCGTGCTGATTCTTTTAAAATACGATCCTTATAAAGATACACGAAATTGAGGAATGGGGACTAACTTATTCGGACAAACGAGATAGTCCCAAGGAGTCATGGACGGTCCTATTATGTCGTGTTCCAGAGAAGAACAAGTTTGTAATTCAAAGTGTTTTTTAATTTTTTAAAATTCAGATTGGTATATGTTAAAGAGAAATCCAAGATGGCCGCCCTTGATTTTCTAGAACAGCTATGTGTTTTTCATCATCAATTTTAGTTACTTTCTTCATGAAATCAATCAGAGTTTTGATGATATCATGACAAGGGCGGCCATCTTGAATTTAAAGGTGATGCCATCGTGATATGTTTAAATAAGTATCATAATTACATGTAGTTGATCGTCCTCTCGTAAACCATGAAAAATGATATGGCCCATTACTAATTCAGACATAACGGGGTCTACATACTCTATTTCCGGTCGTATGCAATAAGGGCAAATAACCTGATTATGCTGAGTGACAATGTTGCCCGATATAGCCGAAGTGGCATCCAGGTCGAAATATCCTAAATAGTACATAGTTTATTTATACCATGATAAAAAAAGGTTCATATTGCTTATTGGTGACTTTTTAGGGGAAATTTTGTTTTTCATATGCATATCATATTCATGTAATATTAAAGGAGAAATATTAAGTGAAAATGTCATCGCCGTTAATGTACGTCTCGTAACATGCGTTGCTAGGTAACCCATTTATTGCTGAGCGATTTTGATCAAAATAATTATATATGACTTCCCTTTGATGTGCGTGTGCATGTCAATGGAGCACGAAATCTTAAATGTTTTCTTCCGAAGCAGAAACGAGTAATAAGATAGTAATAACATAACACAGCGATTGAAATTCGTGCGAAGACTGTGACATGACATAATAAGGGGAAATTATTCATACACAATGCACGCGCGAATACAATAGACTCACTGTGAAAAGATTTTTTCAACGGGCACAGTTTGGTAACCAGGAACAACAATATATTCTTGGACCGACAGTCGCTAATTTAATATACCAAATTAAGCACGTCGCGTTGGCAACCACTCTTTATGCAGTTTCCCGCAATTAGATTTTACATTATTGTGGAAATCGCGCAGCGCAATTAGACTAATTAAATTGAGAGGCCGCCGTAGGATGAATATGCGCAAATGGGTGATGGTATATTGGAAACAGGGATTAAGTAGGGTGTAGTTGGGATCAATTTAAGTGAAAATATGTCAGCGTGCATATAAGCGTAAGTGGAATAAAAAGGTTACATCGTTGCCATATAACTCATTTGTAAAGTAGTATAGTTAACATGTTTGCGGGATTTAGGGTAGTATTGTAGGATTAGGCACAGATTATATTGATTAATTTATTGCAAGCAGTCATTTATATCATGGCTATAATACATGTATATAGTAAGATCCGTGAGAAAAGAGGGACATTTTAGGAGTAATGAAATACGTGTTGTAGCCTACAATGCAAATGATTTATAGTGATGTTGATAATGTAGTATAATTCGGGTTAACGCAGTAGGATGGTATACAGAAAATGGATTCCAAATGTACTTCCACTCATAATACGTTTATTATTTAACATAAGCAGGAATCTCATGTAATCATGCAAACAATATTTAACATTTAATTTTTATTTTGTTTCAATGACGGCCATTTTCATTTTCAAAATGGCCACCAAAGTATACATGTGGCAAATATGATGATGAGAAAGATAAATGCACCTACAATTTGCTATCAGTAAATTTACTTGACCATTACTTCAATTGATAAACTTCCCCATGGATAGAGTTACCAGAATAACACTTCACCAAATGGCATGACAAATATTGCTGGTTTGATTATTGAATTTGACAAAAATCTTGATTAGATCAGTTTACCATAACGGATGTAACGTCAGTTACCAAAAACATGGAATTTTTCACTTTATTCCACAAAGAAGTTGATAATTATATGGGATGATACTTGAGACTTGTAATCTTTGACCAACTCACTTTCTATCAATACAAAACAAATTGGGATGCCTACATACCATCGGTCAAAATTGGATCTTCAAAGTGTATAACGTATGTTACCATGTAACGTCAGTTACCATGATTCAACGTCAATTACTTTGATGTAACATGATTTACCAAGGGAACAATGATAATTGCCATATTCATTTACCTTCAGGAGGCATTTGCTAAATTGCTTAGGACAGTTATTATCATGTAAATCAGAATAAAGTTCTTTCAAAAGACTAAACATTGTGTTGTACTGGATGTAACGTCAGTTACCAAAATCATGGATTTTAACAATCTTATTTTAAGTTTAATTTTCCTTTGTTTCTCTGTAAGTTTTATCTCCCAGTAAGTGTTAATGGGGTAGAAAGCCCTTAATCTATCTGCTTTTGTTAATAATGAAGTGGTGTAAAGAAGGCAACATCCTCTCTTTATTTATGTGATAGGACAAAGTGGCTTGCCCTTTAGATCCCCACACCCCATATCCATTCCTAATCATTGATAAATCACTGTTTTGAATCTTTTGCTAAGTTAATATAAGTATTAAACATGTGACTGGTGTGGTATAATTCATGAGGAATCAAACAATTAGTTCTACAACCTAAACCTAAAGTACATGTGTAACGTCAATTAGCCCCATATGTCCCCATTTCCCATTGTTTGATATTTTGCTAGGTTGATATCAGTATTACACATTTCACTAGTATGATATAATTCTTGATGCAGTGTAAAAACAGTGAAAAAAATCAGTTCCATGTAAACCCCATAGGTAAAGCATGTGTAACGTCAGTTACCGTCATGCTCACAATAAACTTTTCACATAATTAATAGAAAATTGGCAAAAGTCTCCTTTCATTTGTGTTCCTGATGGACCAACGTGTGATTCCATATCAAATAAATCATCCTAACAAGTTAGGGACATGAGATATTTCAAACCGATTCCAAATCATGATTTTTTTTTCATGTATAAAGCCTATGGTAAGTGTAACCGTAACGTCAGTTACCGTCATGCTGTCAGTAAAGTTATCACAGCATAAAGGGAAATGGTGCCAAATTACTCTATATTTTGTACATCTGTTCCTGGGAACCTAGGTATGGTTTAATATCATGCTCATTATTATAGCAAGTCAGGGACATGATATATTACACTTTGATTCAAGACCAGAATTTTGCATGTTTTTTGTTGCGTTGCTCGCTTTTCGAAGAAAAAAAAAGCAGTTTGAGTGAAGAAACGTACACCTATTTCTTCACTCTTATCAACTATATACCTGTATCAAACTATAACCCCCAGGTATCTTTATTTACATAACTACAATTAAAACAATGTTGTAAAAATCCTACATTGTAACGTCAGTTACCGTGGAATTGTCCTAAATATAATTAATGCATTAATGCATGAAATTAAGTAATGATAACCATGATAATAGGAACGAAATCCTTATTTTGATCGCAGTACTGAAATGTTATTTATTGTAGATGGATAGTTCATATTGGTCTACTAGATTTCCATGGGGTTTCCATGCATGCTATTATTTTATGTTCTAGTGTTTTTAAACTTATTATTGAGAACTATTATTGCATTTGGGTCCTAATCTGCCCTGACGAACAATAATATCCATGTAAACACAACCTTTTTCACCTAAATTGTATCCTATAAAAACTGTTGTGATTATGTTTATCGAAGGACAGCATTATATATATGATATACATGATATATATGATATATATGATATATATGATATATATATGATGTTGAAATATTAAAGCATATCGACGCAGACCCCAAAAACAGTGGCAGTATTTAATTTTAAGTTTATAAGTTGAACTTGATGTTTAAAGGCTTTTCCGAAGGGAATATTTGAGACCTTAAACATAATTATTTCACTATCACTGTCAAATTCTTCTTATAAAATGTGATATTTTCATGAAAAAGGAACAATGTTTACTTTGGCGAATACAAGAACCAAAATTCATGTCAAATTATATCCCCGACAGGGGCGTCGATCCGATTTTACGATTGGGGGGCGAAATTTGAAATTTTTTCCAGAGTGACCACTGACCACTGAGAGAGCTAAAAACCCCACATTGGCATGCCCGAAAGTTTTATTATGCGCTCATCGAAAGTGTCTTGATGGCTCGAAGACCTGACTTTGCGGGGCACCCATATTTGGGGACAATAATGGGGGTCCAGGGGGCGGAGCCCCCGGAAGCTTTTAGATTTCAGACATTTGCAAATCCTATCATGGGTGTTAAAATTGTATAAAATAGTGAACCTACTCGTAACGTATTTTTAAAGGGCATAGCGAGGAAAAAAGATTGATCCTTGCATGAGATGGATCCACGTGATCCTGTATACTATAGAGCCATTGATATAGTCTAGGGCATTGGGCTCCCATGAAACTAAGCAAGGGCGTCAACAACTTCTCAAAAGTGGAGGAGAGACATGCGAGGAAGCAAAGCGACCGAGCGGGCATGGCGGGGGAGGGTGTGGGAGGGGGTGTCCCCCTCCCACAGTAGGGAGCTTTTGTATTTTTGGGCGAGAAATTGTGCGATTTGGTGCACACCTGAGACAGAAATTTCACGTAATATGAAGTATATAAGTATGGAACCAAACATACGAATTGACTGAAAGATATATTTCAGATTATTTTATTTTCTGTGACGGTGTGCTATCTATAGATGAGGGTTTAATAAACTTCGTTTGAGGTGTCCGTTTGAGAAATTACACTGCCCAACACATTTCGAAAGGTGAGTTCCCGCAACCAAAATGAAACTTGCAATATGAGAAACTGTATGCGCGCGAAGCGCGCTGCAAAAAAGCGATTTACAGTCCTTTTCAAACTAAAAAACGGCTATTTTGAAGATTAATTATCGATAAATGTGTCATCCCCTCTTTGGCATTATATCACTCGATTTTTGCCTTCCTCATTTTCGGAATTATTGGGGGGGGGGGCGAAATGATATGTTCGCCCCCCCAATATTTTCATTGGGGGGGGGGGGGGGGGGGGGGGAGGCGACCGCCCCCCTGCCTTGATCCCCGATCATTTGGGGTAACCAAATTCGGATATGAACAGTCGATGTATCCGAAGTTGGATATTTTTAACAAAAATCGAAAAGCGTACCGGAACGCTTTTAAATTCAATCTTAAATATCTCCATGATAAGGGAGATATTTAAAAAAAAAAAAACATGTAATTATTCGGTTACCATTAGCCAAACAACAAGGTAAACATGTAAAAGAGAAGTGTGAAAGTTCAAAGTGATTTTGTTTGAATCTGACAATTTGACTTCAGGAAAACAAAATAATAATACATTTTGATTCGATAAGTGAATAACTGAACTGAATTTAGTTGTTCCCTAGGGTTAGGGTTAGGGTTATCGTATTATAAATCATATAATATTGAATTATTTGTTTTATTCTATATTTAAAAAAAGCAAATACAGGAGATATAAGTTAAAATCAAGATCCATTGAGTTTTGAAAAAGCATCCATGTCGTTGAATCATGTTTGTTACTTTGGTGGTTTCTTTGTCATGTTTGTTTGTTTTTGTGAAAACATGACACTAGTTGTGGTATATTCTTGCACGTAGCACTCTCGTGCAAGGTTATCATGCATGAATATCGATGAAATCAGTATTTTCGCTGATCGGTGGTCATATTAGTACCTCCAATACGTCTTTAAAACGTTCGAGGGTATATGTGGAGGGAACTGTTCGAACTGCTCCTTCAATATTTAAATCCTTAAATACTCCTTTATACCCGGGACCATGATACCTGAGTGGAACTCATTGCCATTATAGAAGTAACAACAATCCAAGATAAAGACAAGTTTAAGCAAGCAAGCAATTCAACCAATTACCATAATTCTCTTCCGCGCCAGCAAGATCTACGCAGTATACCCTGTCCAGATAGATCCTGCATTGGGGCGTTGGACAGTTGAAGGGATAATTGAGTTTTGTTCAACATGGTCAAACTGAATTTTTGGAACCATAATATTACAAACTAATATTTATAACTCCATCACCATGCTCGAAAGGTATAACGACTAAGTAAAAAGCCTGTTTTCATTTAGAAAGAGCTGTTAAAACACCAGAGGGCGCTCTCTAAAAACGCATCAACTAATTTGTTACAAAAAAATTGTGCATGTGATGTTAGATAGAGTGATCATCAATAACTTGTTAAAAACTTCTTTTTTAAATTTTTGAAAAAGTGTAAGCATTTTTTTTCTTAAATCATCGAATTCCGATCGAATATATTAATTGGTATTTCAGCTGTTTTTGAACCGATTTTGATTAAATAAAGTTCATTCTGTCATTAAAATTGTATGCTCTTTCAAATTTGACACTCAGTTTTTCATTACCTCACAAAAAAAAATTTCTTGAAGCGCCCTCTATACCAAAACTCAACTACCCCTTTAAGAAGAACTGGTATACCGCGGTTCGCATTTTTAAACTGGGCTAGTCTGTGCCCATTAAAATAAACATTGCTCCAGTGATGTGCATTCCGCTCCGTGCGCAAGGCGTTCCCAAAATGGCACCTAACATTCTGATTAATGAATCCGAACCACTTTTGGAGTATACAAGGTAACATTGTTGGAGGTTAAATTCAACTTGTAATGCTTTATTTCTGAAGTGAAATATACGTTCGTACATTCAGAGCTATGGATACCTGTCTGTAACAGCCAACCTGTCTACTGTGGCCACTTAAAGTGATTCTCTGCAGAGAATTTTTATTTATTTTGAAACCTGCCTATATCGAGGGCACATGTCTGCCATGGTCATTTTCTTGTTTTCCTTTAATAGATGGTCACTGTACGCACGTTTTACTGTATGTCTGGTATGTATTCTATTTTCTAGTAACACAATTCACTGAATTTTCAGAAAAATTTCAAGATATGAAACAGCATTTAGGATTTGGAATGAACGGTGTTTCATAATTATCTCACTCCTCCGAAACACGTGTTCTCTTTGATTATATTTGCTCATACATGTAAGCTTAAATTAATCCGTTTGCCACGATAATCTCACATAATATTCAGGGCCCGTTTCATTAAAACTTTGACATTGTTGTTAGTGTCTTATTATTGGAACTAGTAGGTCAACAGCCAATCCGCGTGGAACATTGTCGCTGTTTCCGTGGTAATTACAATAATTGGACACTTACAACAGTTGGGACTTGGGAAAGTTGTATAAAACGGAACCCTGGAAGCGTACACAATTAAACTGATGTATATTTTGCCCACCCAACTTATACTTAGTTCTTTTTTATTTTTTATATAACTCATTGTTACCTCGTTCATTGCCCCATACGTAATTCGCCTCATTCGCCAAACCACAGCTATAATGTATACCCAGAAATCAATACTATTCGTGGATCTCCCGAGATTGAATATTATGCACGATTGCGTATAATGGCTTCCGTTGCAGTTTACATAAATAGGGTCGCACATGCAGTTATTCTGCCTCAGGTTTGGGATATGAGCTAAACATGCAAAATAACTGCATTATGTTGTACTTCAAATAGTCACCATGAAAAGAAAGATATTAGAATCACAAGTCTAAACCAGGATATGGTATGAATGCCACCTGATGATAGTAATGATGGACACAACTACAACGACTAATTATTAACAGAAAGTCATCTACAAATTTTAATTGGATATTTATGATAATTGTTATCAAGCATAAATACAAAACTAATCACTTTATTTGATGATAATTATATAATTCTAAATGAGAATAACCTTTCTGTAACTCAATAAAGCAGTGCCATTTAGCAAATTTGGGGCAAAGCAGTAAAAAAAGAATTGAGCCATATCTCTAATTGCTGTGATATAAAAACCCACTTGTTTATGCTTTTCGATATACTTAACTAAACGGAGGAATTGAGCAGAATTTGTGCTAAATTAGGAACCAAAATGGAATTGCCATTACAGCGAGGTGTAGGAATTGTTGTGATTTGAGTACCGCACCTCCTTTTCCCCTTAAATAAGCAGATGCAATACTGCAAACTTTGCGCTGAAACTAAAGCAGGCGGTAAAAAAAAATCCTTGATTTGTTATTTGTTGCTGTGGATGATGATTGTGATTTGCGCACAATATTAGTATTGTCTTCTCGCGGCGTCTGTGCGCATCGGAATGCTTGCATGCATACTAGCTGTACGTGAGCTGGCTATAGCTCCTGCCTTCTGACTCCTCGGGCCCGAAGTTTGCTCGCTGATGAATGTTGCCATGACAACTAACCCTGGGGAGCGGGTCTGGTGGAGATGCTGTCATCGTCTAAAAGGCTTGCTCTTAACAACAACGCAATAGGTTTGGACAGGTAAGGGGGAACAATATAGAGAATAAACAAGATGATGACAAACATGGAAAAGAGGAGAAATATAACCAGTATAATGAAATGGAAATTGAGCGGGATAAAGATGTTTACTACATTATATACGTATTCTAACGACTTACACGTACATGTTGCATGTGGGTGGGATCACCCAATACATCTTGATAATGTAACATACCAATTCACAGGAGGCGACTAAAAAGAGGGGTTTTATATTATGTAAAATGTTTCTTCTTCAACTCTACAATTTCGCAAATTCAGTGTCACGTCGCCCTTCTGCGGGAATATTCGTTCAGTTGCTGAAGTATTCAATTTCATGGCCGAGTGTATACTTTCCCTCTAAATCTAATTATTCCAG
This sequence comes from Echinarachnius parma, assembly GCA_037951105.1. Lineage (NCBI taxonomy): Eukaryota > Metazoa > Echinodermata > Echinoidea > Clypeasteroida > Echinarachniidae > Echinarachnius > Echinarachnius parma. The sequence goes on from JBAMJV010002687.1 coordinate 138,698, forward strand.
TCGAAGGGAACTTTACCCCACAAAGATTCATTAGTATGTGGAGGATAAATCCAGACTACAGCGTGCCAGGTAATAAGAGGCCGGAATAATATAATACACGATTTATCTTGCATCAGTCTGTAGAATCAAGAAGGTATTAGAAAATACAAGTACCTCCTCAGTAGAACATTAGATCCATACATCGTACATGAAAAGAACTTTTGTAAAGAAGTCTTTATCGAATAGTAACTAGATAGTGGCAGAATATTTAAATACATATACGTTCAATTCATACATTTTAAGATATATTTACAATCATCGTATTTACCATATTAATATAAACTTCAAATATATTTTCGCCCTTTTTACTAAACATAATTATTATTATTAGGAATGATTCTCAATGACCATTCAGTATTTAGTATTCCATTGCAATAAGCACTCACCCATTGATATTTTATCAAACAACACGATCATATTTCTCACAAGTATACAAACTTATCAAACATGACGAAATTGCAACATAATGGACTTTAATAATTTATGTAAATGTAGTAAACCGATCAGACCCCTCCATCTATCATGGATTGTTTTATTTTTATTTTTTTTATAGAAAGATCAACACAAATATTCGTAATCATTTCAATCGGTGAAAATTAGTTTTAATTAAAGACAAAATTCGTATCATGAAGTCCATGATACGAAGAGATGCTATATTAATAATCGTCGCGATGAGTGGCGTCAAATTTCATATACTGATCCAAATACATCTACCGATCTAGTAACTATGTTGACATGCATGTCATGTGCAACAAGTGATGACTGGTTGATAAAAATGTATATGTTTGTGATCTTATATGTCCATTGAGTAATGTGTGAACATTTCACGTTAAATGGATGTTATATGGCCGAGTAATAAGCAAATATGCAAAGTGATATTCGCGAACTCATTGCGCTGACTTTGTATATACATGTACTTCAATAACCGAACACTTCATAATTCTTTTTTGAATGTCTTTTTAACGAGATAGAAATTACAAAAACCGAAACCCGTTCATGCTTCTATTAGTAATACGAATATACAATGAACAATGTATGAAAGGACCACAAAAGTTCTGTTTGTAAGCGTTGTGGATTTGGACAATATCTCTGTAATGAACGCTTGGGAAACATTTGAATTTAGTATACAAACTAGCAGTGGTAGCATAATAACGGGAAGACTATTACATAATGTAAGTGTCTTCATTCTGTCATAGAGGGGGTACTTTGAGATAAAACACGACGTTTGCATCTGTATTTAAAAACTATTTTCTTCAATTGTTAGATCTTTAGGGCCCGGTCACATATCACCGGAGTGATAGCGTAAACGGATGCCCGACGGAGAGTATAATTTTCAATCCGTTCGTCTCCGTTCGTATGCGTTTCTTGTCCGTTCCTTGTCAGGCGATACACGTTGATCTATCCGGCGGAATGTGTTGTGCATAAAGCAATGGAGACGAATTTCACCACCGGATAATTTGATTTCATAAATCTATTCGTCGGGCATCCGTTTGCGCTATCCGGTGATATGTGACCGGGCCTTTAAGGAATGTATCTAGCTTTCGTAAAGAGATGTCTGCAGTATATCAAATATTCAGAGTTTGGTCACAACTTCGATGCTTTTATGAATATATCAAATTGCTTATGAAAATTATTCTCGATATATATATATCATCGGTCAGATAAATGCAAACAGTGTATCATCGCAACTGGCTAGCGCATACATAATTATTAGGAGAAAGCCAATGTCTAATGTGTTTATAATACATTATATAGAGTTATATTATTATCTCGATCTTCGTTTATTTGAGCCATCGAAATTGACATCTCTCTTTCAATTGCCATCTGTAAAAGCGAAATCAACATAAATGGAAGGAAAAACAAACCTCTGTATCAATATGTGGACAAAAGATGGCGCTCGTTCAAATTTAACGTGCAGCAGGTGTGACTGCAATTTGGTGAATACACAGTCTCTAATTTAGTAGCAAATCATGTGTTTTATTTAAATCAAAACGTTAGAGCTTTACAATAAGTTTGCCGTATGCATTATAAAATAAGCAGTTGTTGTTTTGCTTGATAGATTTACCCTTCTTTGATATTGACACGATAATTTGTTTGTTTGTTTGTTTTATTTTTTATTTAAACACGGTAAAAAGCCCTCGATCAGCCAAATAGGCTGTTTTTCAGAGAGGCCGTGATACAAAGTAATACAAATAATGTAAACAAATACAATAACACGAAAACTATCTAACCAAAACTACAACTACACAAAAACAATAAACTATAAAAGAGCTAAAAAAAAAAAGAAGTTAATTAAACGGTAAGTATCAACATAGTATGCATATTGTAAATTGCAAATATACAGTATAAATGTGAAATTGTACTTAATATCAACAGTCGAACATACAAAAGGTTTTTGCTTAACTAATCAAAAATATTATCAATTTCATTTTCAAAAGCTATTAAATCATCCAATAATCTTACATGTTCGGGTAAACTATTAACAACTGAGTACTTGAGTAGAGACATCCATTCTTCTAATTAGTTTTGGGTTTACATAACTTTACAATTCTACGGGATTACGAAGATGATGTGAGTCTTCTTTAAATATTATTTTATCACATAAGAACCTGGGTAACATTTTCATGAATCAATTTAAATATAAATACGACAGCATGTTTCTTCCATCGTAAGTCTGTATAATTCATGACTACTGAAGCGGTTATCGACCAGCAGAACAGAGCGGAAAGCTCGCTTCTGCATGATACTTGTCTGACGTAATAGTATCTTACCAGCGTTTCTCTAAATAATTGAACAATAATCTAGATGTGGTTGGATAAGACATTTGTATAAAAAGAGGGCAGTCCCCTGTGAAATATATGGCCTTTTTCTTTTAAAAACAGTACAAAGCGGATGCAAGTTTACTTTTAACATTTTCCACTTGATTAGTCCAAGACAATGTATTATTTAAAATAACACTCAGGTATTTACATGAATCTGTTTGTTTAATAAGAAAACATACTGTTAATTCGAACCTGAATATTAAACAAGTGTTTTTTACGCATGGGAGAAATTTAAGCCCTATAATTATGCTATTCACGTAAATGATTTATTATTACCATTATGATTATCACTACCTTTCAGCAGTCCTTCGCCACAAAGTGGTAGTTTTGTTTTGGTTCGTCACGTAACAACAAATGTGAAAGATAATATTGGGGCAAAAGAACTCAGTGACCCCCCCCCCCCCCCCCCCCCCCACCTCCCCAGCAAAAATGCGCCGTTTATACAGGGACATGGGAGCGCCCTCACTTCCGTGGTTCATACATCACGCCAAGTACTCAACAGTAGCGTTGAACATAATTGTCAGAGCTTCCTCTTTCGACTTAACATGATGCAGGTACTTTACAGGATCATACTATGTTCGCTAAGTCTAGATGACTCATTATAAAAGAACCGAGGGTTGTAAATAGCAAAATACATCAGTCATTTACTGTATACCCGGAAAGGAGTTAGAAATTATTAAACCGCCGAGCTTTATACATGCAAATTACTTAATATTTTGTGTAAACTGCCTAATTTAAGTGTTTATTGCTGTGACTTGCTGCGTTTGATTTGAAGGGAGAGTGTCACGTGAGTTCCAGGGTCGAGTCATGAGTGGAACAGGTTCGGATGACGAAGAGTTTGAAGACGATGCAGTGTTTTGCGAGGAGTCGTTTCTAACTAGTAAAATTCTGTATCGGAAAGGCCTAGAAACCGGGCTCAGAACGGGCAAGCGATGGCTCAAAACAAGGGTAAGTACTAAGAACTATAAATACAGTTGCACCTTTATCGTACTATAGAATCAGGGTCGAGGAAGGGCAATCACTTGCTCAGAATATAAGAACCATATATAATATATATAAATTGTTTTATATGTATAATACTACAGAAACGTGGCTCAGAACGGACAAGCTATGGCTGAAAACTAGAGTAAGAAATAGAATATAGTTTCCACGCTGTCTATTATAGTCAATTATAAACAATAAGCCTGTTTGTGTGTAAATTGTACAGCATTATGACAAATTATTTCAGTACAACTTATATAGTAGTGATATTCAGCGTATATAAGTATAATTTTCCTCACCATAATTGCACTCCCCAATGGTCTAAGTTCTGGGGATCGGGGTCTTGTGACAGGGGTAGACTCACACCCCATTCAGGAAGTGATATTACCGCTCTTGGCTTATTACGTGTTAGTTTCATGTCCGCTACACACATCATAATCGCTACAACATGGACAACGCTTGTATTTTCATTGTTTAGCGATTATGTATAATTGCATGAGGTCGTCTGTACTTTCAGAAAAATTAGTCAGTATTGTCTTTATAATAATTATAGACCGACAGACCCATAATTTTCATTATATCTCTCATATACTTGTGCGATAAATTCATTGTTTGCAAAAACTGCATCACAATTGAGCTTTAAATATCGTACATATAATGTGTAAACGCTTATTTTCATTATCCAATTCATAGTTTGACAAATGAAATACAACGAAATCTAACGGTTACAAAAGTATGTTTGTCGAAATTTAAACAACCAACGTTATAAAACAAATTTATCTTTGCGGTCTGTATCCGGTTGTCCCAATTTCGGTGAGGCAATATTTGGAAATTGTCCAGGAAGTTTTCCTTTTCAAGTCCAACCTTACAAGCACGTGATATATCAATTATATATTAAATCGGTAACTAGCCGTGGCAGTCGGCTCTAACCATACACTAAATACCCGTGTCCACACTTCGTTTACTGAAACTGGGGTTTGAATTAATTTACCATTGAATATCGCATACAGTAATGCGTTGGTATTATTGTGGGTACTCCGCCTTGGTGGTTAAATAACACATTAACGTTTAAGTGAATGACGGGGTCAGCTATAGGGACTGGTTTATAATTATGTTTATTATAATTTTGTTTATAGTGCATGAGATACTATGTTTTTTTCTTCATATTTCTGCGGTATGCTTTGATTCCTCAAAGCGCAAGTCCCAGAAAAGTGATTGCTCGACGTTCCATCGTGCGATAATACGTTTTATTGCAAGGATCCAGAGCGCATGCAGACAATTCGTATAGTTAACGGATGCTACGTAGAAGCTACAGACCTGTATTAAACTCATATATCATGATTATGTAACATTTGCGATTTCTGCGGTATGCTTTGATTCCTCAAAATACAAGTCCCATGAACGTTGTCAGTTGATCGACGACGCTCCATCGTGCGTTAATATACGTTTTATTGCAAGGATTCAGAGCGCATGCTCTGAATCCCTATGAACCCTAACGGCTGCTACGTGGTAGCTATAGACCTCTAGTAAACCCATATATCATGATTATGTATTAAACATTTTCTATTTCTGCAGTATGCTTTGATTCCGCAAAGTGCAAGTCCGAGGGACGTGGTGAACTTTCTTCTGGAGAAATGGCGTCTACCGAGACCCAACCTGGTGATCTCCATCGTTGGGGGCACCGCCAAGTTCCACATGAACATCAAGAGACGCGACGTGTTCAGGATGGGCATGGCCAAGGCAGCAGCTACTACAGGTGAGTTCTTATCCTGCGGCTTTGTGTCAGGTTTATAAAAGCTTTTGACCATCACGAGCTTTGCAAAGGGTTTCGGGGACGAACAACCACCACGTATAAACTTTCTAGCTCAGTTGGTAGAGTTGGAGAGAAACTGTGACTGGTCTAGCAATCCGGAGGTTTCGGGTTTGAATCCCGGGAAGCCCTATTAATATGTTCTCGATTTCATTTACTGTATATATTATTAGTGGTCAATTTCCCTGTGTTTTAAATAATGGTTCTAAACAACTCGTCGTCCTTTGATTCATGGCTTTGGTAGTGGTATGGAGCGGGACGATTGACATCTTATCAACTGATGTGTATTGCATTTCTGGCTTGCCTGACAATAAGGGAGTTCGTAGTTAGCCCATGGAGCAGTATGACGTCATCGGGTTTTCGGAAGATTGTACCAAAATTGAGGCTTTACGCGTACGTTTACGGCACAGCCTGTGACGCACGCATTTCAAGTACAGAGCTCTATGCAGAATTTCCGCGCGCGCGCGTGGAGTCTCCTTGTGTTTCGTTACGTTTGAAAGACCTGACCAAACAAAAAAACTCACCTTAATCCTAATATATATAAATTTGAATAAATATAACCATTCATTTTAATTTTCAAATTGAAGCAGGCTAAATAAAAAATGTTAAAATAAAAATCACATCTTTGCCCGTTTTCAACACTTAAAAGAAAACAGTACACAAAAATCTACGTATTTCGATTTCAATAAAACCCTCGATACGAACGTTGGCATTTTTGTTAAAATCCAAAAATAAATAGAAAAAAATAAATTTAAACAAATCAGTCTTATGTATATGAAATACCCATTATGATTAATTCAGAAAAAAAATTATGACTTCGAGCCAAATTTCCCGTGAAAACACGTTTCAAATGTGACAATAATTGCACGAAGGTCTATGTGACAACGGGCAATATCGATGTTTTTGGTACAGTGAATTTTCGTCTCAGAATGATGACAAGGTCTAGTGGCTGAATGTCAGCAACGGCTGGGGGGGGGGGGGGGGGGGGGGTCTTGGCGCGGCTGTTGCTGCTCGTGCTGCCCCTGCCAGTTGTTCCTATATCTGCCATTCATAATCAAGGCCTTGTTTAAAAGCTTAAAGGGATATACATGTAGTAACTTTGTTGACATGTGCTAAAAGTGTTTATATATTTTTTGGTATTGTTGTGATCTGATATGTCCACTGAATAATATACACAAATGACACTTTAAAAGAATATTATATAAGGCTGAGTAATGCGCGAAAATGCGACGTGACATTCGCTAACTCATTGTACTGACTTTTTAAAATATTTGTTCTTTTTACACAGTTGGATAATTAAAAATCCGAAAACTTTAATCGTAAATATCTTTTTAACGAAATGAAAATTCGAAAAAACGAAAACTGTACCATGCTTCTATTGGTAATACGAATACAAAAAGGTATGCAGAGAGAACCACTGGAGTTCTAAGTATGATGTGTGCATTTGGAGAATGTTACTAGATCCCTTTAAACATGTATACACAACAATAACCACTTATAAGGGCATCTTCCTTTACCATTATAGCTACAGGTGAGGCGAACAAAGGAACTTTCGACAAAGGTTTCTACAAAAGCATCTTGACTTTATTGCTGATATGTTTCAATCGCTCCGTCGTTCCGTAAACTCCGTGAAAACTATTTGCCTCTTTAGGAGCACTAGAAAGAGTAGCTGGCTGGCAGGATGCGCTGAACTTAAGATGATTTAGGAGCTCAACAAAATTGCATCTTATCTGTAAGGGACTCCATGATGCTCTAAGATTCAAACACCAGCTGGCGCTATGTCAGTAATTTACAAAACCATAGAGTTCCAAACACAAGATGGCGCTATGCCAGTGTAATCAATGAGAGGCTGGCTCACCTTGAATAACAGTAATATGGACCTACATAGAATCAATAGATCATTAATTGTGTAATACATACAAATTACACTGAGTCAAACAATGAAATCAGCAAAATACTCTGGAAATTAGCAGTGAAATATATCATCAATTTTAAATAAGAAAAAAGGACATTTTTTCAAAGACCTTCCATTACAACCATGTTGACGCGTTCTTAATCTTAAGGTTTAAATCTAATTGCAATTGCAGGTCCCTTTTGTAAATGAAATGACTTATATTTGCTTTCATTATATCATTTTAATTATTGAATATAAGCATTTCTAAGTACAATGTAAATTTATATAGCTAATTGGATAACATTCTTCAAAACGATGTAAAACAAGGAAATATATATCCTGAAGAGATATAATGATACAGATAACTCCTTTCTTAACATAAAGTGACCTGACATGTTGATGTTAATTTGTTTATATCACATTTATGTTTGACACCCCTCCCCTCACTTTGCACCCTCTGGGCAGGTGCGTGGATCATCTCGTGCGGGCTCAATCGAGGTATAGTGAGCACGGTGGGGGAGGCGCTCAGGGACTATGCCGTAGCGGCAGGTGGTAGGAGGGGTAGAGCAAACGTGGCCGCGATTGCTATAACGTCACTACGGGAGATCCAAAGTGCTGATGCGCTCATCGACGCTGCCAAGGTAACTTTGTAATAATAATTATGTTAATATAAAACATGATAAAACAAAACAAAACAAAACACGAGTAGCATCCGTGTGTTACTCATCTATATTTGTTTGTATGAAATACATGGCCAGTCTTTCTATTGACTCCTTACATTACATATAAGTATTTGTTAATGTGGTATTACTCACTTTTGATTATTTGCTTTTGTTTTTATGTTTGTATAATTGTAAGTAATCACTCAAATGTAAACAGCAAATAGTAAACTAAAACATTGCCAGTTCGGTCCGCAATTGCAATCGCTGTTTTCAGATAATTATGTGTTTCGTTAATTATTTACACACTCAGATGTAACATAAACGAAATAAGTACACTAACACTCTTAATATAGGTTTCTAGAAATTAAACAAAATATGTTGGAAGTCTTCAAATTATCGCATGTGTTGCATAACTATTCATTTTCACTTTCAAACAGCACGACCGTCCCGTGGTGCACACCATTGGTCCCCATCAAGCGACCGATCAACAGGGCATGTTAGATCCAAACCATCCCTACGCTCTCCTGATCGATGACCGGCCCATTGATGACGACCACGCTGCGGGACCACATCAGCGGGATAAAGTTTCCGAGATCAAGCTGCGCAGCTCCATCGAATATGAGATCTCTACAAGAAACATCACCCTTAGCAGCAGTAAGAATACAAATTTAAATATGTTTTTATCCATAACGAAAAAGAGAATTTGTTTTGACACTGCATAATGAAGTCTCTATGCCAATCGTTTTCAAACGTTTTGATCACAATACAATGGCATGCTTCTCTATGCTGGTGAGATGAGCGCCCTTGATTATAACTATGAGTAATTGCCGTTGGAAGATGGAAAAGAATATTATGTGTAAGAAGATCAAGATATAGGCTTCTCTCATCAACATTGCGGCTCTCACAAGGAACCTCGATCTATTGTTTGAAACATTGCCGAATCTCAAAATAGTGATGTGCGAGGCTAAAATGATGACAGTGATAACAGCTTATAGACATTTTAACTGATGAATCACCTCATTAAGAACATAAATCGGTTTATCGACTGTTTTTAAGCTATCATCAATTTTGTTTCCCACAGCTAACGTACCGATCGTCTGTTTTCTAGTCCACGGTCGTCCACGGGACATCAGGGCCGTCCACCTGGCGGTGGAGAGAGAAACACCTATCCTGATCCTCGCTGGATCCAAAGGGTGTGCCGATGTCATCGCTACGGCTCTGAAACTCACGTACGTCCTTATAATGTATTGTTCATAACTTGTGGTAGATGAATTGACCATCCAATATTATTATGAACGTAGGTGACTTCGGAGACATAATTTAAATACTGTATATACAAACATAATATAATACAGGGTGGCCCAGAAATAACGGAACGGGGTGCTTGCAATAATGAAGACACATGATGCCCGTCATAGTAACTAGTAACATTCAGTGCGTGCGCCATTGTTAGTACCCTTCTTCTCTATACACAGCTGAACGCACACTCACAATGGCGTACGGTTGATCGTTACTCGATGCAGTATGGCGGGCATCATGAGTCTTTAGTATGGCAAGTACCCCGTTCCGTTATTTGTGGGCCACCCTGTATAATGTATGTTTGTACTGTTTTAGTCCAGTATCTGTTGTGCTTAATATATCCTCACCCCTCCTCAGTGAAATCGATGAAACCTCTTTGGAGAAAGTGATGATGGCCAAATTCGGCCAAGATGAGATCCCGCGGGAAGAGATGGGTGCACTGGTGAAGATGCTGTGTGACATCGTTGCTAAGCGACACCTCCTCACCATCTACCAACTGGAGGGGACGGATGGAGTACAGATGCTGGAGATAGATGAAGCTTTCCTCAGGACACTCTTGAAAGGTATTGAGCAAAATGTACATGCATTATAACTAGTGGAAGCAACATAATGTGACACGAATAGGGTTGGGGGGGGGGGGGGGGTGGGTAGGAGGAACATGGGAATATACCCTAAGAAGCGTATATAAACACCTCCGGATATCAGAGAAAGAGAGTGGCAGAAGCACAGTCATTTTTAATCATATTTTTGTGTTGATTAAAGTGAGGCCTGTAAAGTGTCTAACTCCACGAAAATTACTTGGAGCTTCCTCATTTCTCTTCTACCGTGTTGTTTAGCTTATGGTAAGAGAATAATAAAACCGTGTTAGATTTTTTTTCAAATGCCCCTTTAGTATGACGATATCTATCATTCAGCTCAAAAGCGTTAACAAACGGTCATAAACCTCATAAACGTCCGTTGTAAAAGCTGACGCATATTTTCGCTTTTTTGATCAGAAAAGCAGTGTTCTTTTTCAAGAAACTTTCACACATCATTCGGACATATCTTACAATGATTTTGGTAGAGGATTGAATTCTCAAATGTCATTTTGGGCAATATCTGACTGTCACAGCCGGTAAGGATTGTGATTGACTTGTTTGTCTGGTGGGGCAAAACTAAACAAATTAATTACTGAACTCAAACAAAATAACACATAACACTCTGATTCAGGGAAATAACTTTTATTTCCTTAGCATTTGCAAGGTAACAGTGGGTTAATACATATACAAAATAATCAATTGAATTTACATTGCATGAGAGTAGGAGTCAATTTATGTGAACTCGTCAACAAAGATTGTTTCAATTATAACGTCAAGTGACTGGAGTTATATGAATTAAGTGTAATCGGCGTCGTTTAAATTGGAGAGTTTAATTAGTTCATCGCTACCTTACGCGAAACCTGGGAATCGTCGTCACACGCGCGTTGTCTTGCGTAGTCTACGCTGTCGGACGTGAGTTGCTTCCCGACCCATGCCGATGTCGACCACGTTAACGCGGGACGAACCGTTGTGCGCGTACGAAGCTTTACGAGCCCGCGACTGTCCAATGCGAACCCTGCGTGATCCTGGTGAACCCGGCTAAGCCGTCGGCGAACCCTGTTGAACCGCATGGGAACCTTGTTGAACCGTGCGAGAACCTGTTGAGCCGTAGGTCAACCGTAGGTCAACCGTAAGTCAACCGTAAGTCAACCGTAAGTCAACCGTAAGTCAACCGTAAGTCAACCGCCATAGTTTGACTGTCGAAACAAGCGTGAGTGTCTGGTCCAGGCATATCATGGTGGCTGGTGACTGTAGAAAACTAGTGGCCGCGCCTATTTAAAATGGCCGCCAAATATCACATTGCCGCCTATGCGTACTACCATAAAACACACTAAATTAAGACTTTGCAAGAGCTAGACAAATCCATGTCCTTGCTCTGCGACTTCTGATCTTCAAGTAACGCTAATATGTCCCCAGGCCCATTAATTACCACGCCCCTCATAGCAAGGACGAACAACTATCTAAATTAGCATATCTATTATATTTTCCCCTTACAAGACCAACCCCCATCTGGGTAGCAACAGTATACAATGACTTAGGAATGAGCAAAATTTACCAAATAGCCATTAAATCAAATACCAACTATTTCATGAAAAGGGTTTCTCTCCCTCAGCAACAAGAAACTTAGAAGTTGTAACCCGGTAACCAACGAACAAAAGAATCACCATGCCTCACTGCATGGATGAATCAGGGAACTCAAAAGAGGACACATCACTTGTGTGCGTTCAACTGGCCTGGGTTTCTGGCCTGAATAGATACTTCAGTAACAAAAGAAGAACTAATCCCATGACATGTGCTCTAAAGAGTGATCAATGTTTACAAACATCTAAAAGTTTGAAATGACTTGTAACACTGACACTTTACAGGCCTTACTTAATGCAACAAATCGCATGTATAGTATAATTACAGGAGGCAAGTTCAGTTGCGAGCGCGGATGAATGCCACCATCGAACACGGGGTCAATGCATTAAATTCGAGCTAACATACGTTGCGTGTTTCATGTTGCTTCCATAGTACTTCCTGTGCGGGAGAGGATTTACGGAAAGCACCGCGTCCCTCGGATAGGACGATAAAATACGTCCCTTGTATGAGACATGCAAATCTTATGTACACAAAAAACCCTGCTCTTCTAGAAGAAGAAGAAGAAGAAGAAGAAGAAGAAGAAGAAGAAGAAGAAGAAGAAGAAGAAGAAGAAGAAGAAAAAGATGAAAGTTAGGAAGATAATAGTTAGGAAGATAATAGTTAGGAAGATCATAGTTAGGAAAGATAATAGTTACGAAGATGAAAGTTAGGAAGATGATAGGAAGATGATAGTTAGGAAGATGATAGTTAGGAAGATGATAGTTAGGAAGATGAAAGTTAGGAAAGATAATAGTTAGGAAGATGATAGTTAGGAAGATGATAGTTAGGAAGATAATAGTTAGGAAAGATAATAGTTAAGAAGATGATAGTTAGGAAGATGATAGTTAGGAAGATGATAGTTAGGAAGATGATAGTTAGGAAGATGATAGTTAGGAAGATGATAGTTAGGAAGATGATAGTTAGGAAAGATAATAGTTAGGAAGATGATAGTTAGGAAGATGATAGTTAGGAAGATAATAGTTAGGAAGATGATAGTTAGGAAGAAGATAGTTAGGAAGATGATAGTTAGGAAAGATAATAGTTACGAAGATGAAAGTTAGGAAGATAATAGTTAGGAAGATGATAGTTAGGAAGATGATAGTTAGGAAGATGATAGTTAGGAAGATGATAGTTAGGAAGATGATAGTTAGGAAGATGATAGTTAGGAAAGATAATAGTTAGGAAGAGGATAGTTAGGAAGATAATAGTTAGGAAAGATAATAGGAAGATGATAGTTAGGAAGATAATAGTTAGGAAGATGATAGTTAGGAAGATAATAGTTAGGAAGATGATAGTTAGGAAAATGATAGTTAGGAAGATGATAGTTAGGAAGATGATAGTTAGGAAGATGATAGTTAGGAAGATGATAGTTAGGAAAGATAATAGTTAGGAAGAGGATAGTTAGGAAGATAATAGTTAGGAAAGATAATAGTTAGGAAAGATAATAGTTACGAAGATGAAAGTTAGGAAGATAATAGTTAGGAAGAAGATAGTTAGGAAGATGATAGTTAGGAAGATGATAGTTAGGAAGATGATAGTTAGGAAGATGATAGTTAGGAAAGATAATAGTTAGGAAGATGATAGTTAGGAAGATGATAGTTAGGAAGATGATAGTTAGGAAGATAGTTAGGAAGATTGGAAATGAAGGTACAATAGACAAACAATGACAGATTTTCATGACGGGTTTTCATAAGCTAGTATTCCACCGAATGCGTAGAACGCTGCTGTTCAACCCACCAGTTTGATGGTTTGAGTGTCTTCTCTACACTGATGTTCTTGGTACCAGCAACTCCTCTAAAGTGTATACTTGACCCCTTCTGTGTTTCCCTTTATCTTTGATTCCGGATCTCAAATATGGTCAAGCATCTGAGCTATCAAGTGCCTGCGTATACATTTATAAAACGGCTAAACGTACTATTACATGTTGAATGTTATAAAAGAGCAGTTGATAATATAGTGGGTTTGGTATTTGCACAATAATGCAATTTTTCACTTGATAATTATTTATAATTCAACTTGAATATGGTTTAAAAGGAATAGAAAATATATTGACAGCCAACCTGACAATTATTTTTCATTCTCCTTGAATGGGCTTAAGGAATAGAAAAGATAGATCTTGATATATATAATTACACAATTAAACTGCTACTAGTAGTACTACAATACTACTGCTACTACTACAACATTAATAGTACTAATGCTAATCATCATCATCATAGAAATTAAAAAACAAATTATAGAGGACTTAACATTTCTACAAGTCTCTATATTATATTGTTCGATCCGTGACTGTATAGGATCCAAATAAACGGGGAAGAGAGATCGGAAGAGAGATACGAGAGATAATAATACAAATAATGATATTGATAATAATAACAATGAAACCATCATAGAAATATCACAAATAACTATAGAGAAGTTATTCATATTTCTAAACGTCGCTACAATATCATCTTATTCGATCAATGGCTGTCTAGGGTCTCAAGATACATGGAAAAGAGATCGGAAGAGAGATAATAATAACAATGATAATGGTAATAATAATAACAATAATACCATCATAGAAATATCACATAGAGAAGTTCTTCAGATGACTAAACGTCGCTACAGTATAATCTTTGTTCGATCCGTGCCTGTCTGGGTCTCTAGGATCCCAAAGAGCAGGGAAGAGAGATCGGAATAGAGATCGGAAGAGAGATCAGAGAGATAATCATCAAACTGATAATAGTAATAATAATAACAATAATACTATCATAGAAATATCACAAAAACAACCTTTGTAAACGTCTATATAACGTTATCTTGTTCGATCATTGGATGTATAGGATCCCAAGGAGCAGGGAAGAGAGACCAGTTGCACATGGCCGTGGTCTGGAGGAGGACTGCCCTGGCCGAAAACCATCTGCTGAAGAACTACAAGTGGAAGGTGATTCGTTTATCTTCAACTTGCTGCATATAAGTATTTATATAATGTAAGCAGGGCATCACTTTTGGTGGCTGCTAAAAAAAAAAAAGTTTCCGCTTTGACAGTTTTGACTGTATATGCAACTAACCTACAGGGACCAGTAACCTTACAAGCCTTGTTGTATACCACACTGGTTCCTTCTTTCGTTTTCATGGTTATTGTACTTTCTAGAAACCCGATTTAGTTTTCTTTGATATATATTCCCAAAATAAGATGGTATAATTTGGCTGCAAATTTCGAATCACATAGGGAAGTATCCAACCTACAAGTTGGTATGCAGAACTTCATTTAGCAAAACTAGACTTAACCCCCTTCTCACTCTTATCTGATTGTGTTTCATTCCAAGCCTACAAATGGCCTACCTTAACTTTAAGTTTAACTATACAATTTAAGTTTAACATAACATTATTGGTGGAAAAACCCTCCTTATCTTGACTGTAATATAGTCGTCAGAGCTTTTCGAAGCCCTCCGGATGGCACTGGTCAGCAACCAAACGGACTTCATCCGTCTCTTTCTCAACGTCAACGTCGACTTGGAGAAATACCTGCATGCAGGCGAGCTGAGGCGGCTATACAACGAGGTCATTATATACATTGTACTTACTATCTCATTAAAAAATAAATTAAATTGCAATGCTTGTCGTATTTAAACTTATTGGCCCGAATTCTCATCAGTGGCTCAACTTGCGCCCGTCCTAAAAAGACAAAAACTACTGATAACACTATGCACCAGCAGACCTATTGTCTCGTAACTATGTTCCCCGGAGATATTCTCATGGATTCCTTTCATTATCAAGTCAATCCCTTGAGAGCTGCTTATAAACATCAGGACAATGGGCCCTTTGAAATTTGCGTCCTGGATCATCCTGGACATTGTATTGCTGGTGATCTGTAATATTGTTATACTGTTGTGACTGAATTTTAAATGGCCCATTGTCATGATGCTTATAAGCAGCTCTCAAGGGATTGACTTGATAATGAAAGAAAACCATTAGAATATCTCCGGGGACAATAGTTACGAGACAATAGGTCTACTGGTGCAAAGTTCTACCAGTAGTCTTTGTCTTTTTAGGCCAGGCTCAAGTTGAGCCACTGATGAGAATTCGGGCCATTGCATTTCGCCAAAGAGATCCAGTAACTTTGTCGACACATGTGCACAAACTGGCAAGTGGTTGATATAAGGTGCATTTCTGGGATATGATGTGTCCACTGAGCGATGTGTACAGATTCCTTCATGGACATTTACCATGATGGTATATGAATGTCATAATAATCAAGTACAATATATTATATTACCAACTGGATAATTATAAATCTGAACACTTCAATCATACTTATCTGTATAACGGAAGACAAATTGGGAAAACCGGAGAGGGTTAAACAAATATTGCAGCTAACATTTTGCCTTTCCTAAGCCACATGAAAAATCACTATACTGTAAAACACATACAAATCATAAGCTTCATGCAGGATCATTTAAAGGGGTAGTTTAGTTTTGGTAAGGCTGAACTTTAGTAGCCAAAACCTGCACAGTAACATTATAAACTAATAGTTATAACTCCACCATGCTCGAAAGGTATACAAAATTACAAACGACTAAGTAAAAAGCCTGTTATCATTCAAAAAGCGCCATTAAAACACAAGAGGGCGCTTTTTAAAAAGGCATTGTTTTCAACCATTTTTGATTCAAAATTATGCATGTGATGTTTTATTGATATAATGATTAAATAGCGAGATCATCAACAACTATTTATAAAACGCTTTTGAAAATTTTTGAAAAAGTGCAAGCATTTAAAAAAAAAAATTCTAAAAATCATCTAATTATTTGGGCCCCAAATAATTATAAGATCAGATATATTTATTGATATTTCAGCCGTTTCTGGGTCGATTTTGACCAAATAAAGTTTATTCTGCCATTAAAATGGCATGTTCTCTCAAATTCGACACTCAGTTTTTCATTACCTCACAAAAAATTGTGATGTGCAGCGCCCTCTCTACCAAAACTAAACTACCCCTTTAAAATAAACTTTCTGCTTAATTTCGTGTCTATCCAATATCACTTACTAATATAAGCTATCGTGAAAATGTCGGGCATACATCTAAGAGAATGGTTGTTTATGTTTTTTGTTTATGTTTTTAACAGATAAACGAAGACACTCTGATCCACAGACTACTTGTCAAACAAAGAGGCCGTGTAAGTATATTAAAGTAATCTGGACAAAGTTGAAGTAGATTCCCTATGATCTCTTAATAACACTTTTAAAATACAAAATATATTTAAGATTACAAATGAAGGATATAATAATTTATATTATTTTATTTATTTTTAAATTTTAATTTGTTTAAATTGTATTCCTGCATGTCTCACAGTAAACAATTTCGTATATAAAAAAGTAAGCTGTCATAACATCGAAATAGAAACACACAGAGGTCTGGCAATATAAGCTAGAAGCTTGAAGTGTTGCCATACCTAAGATCTGACAAGTTTTACATATTCTTAAACATAGATAAACATAGATTAATATATACAAGAAAAAAGTAATACAAACAAATATAAAACATTATTTACAAGTAGAGAGAAAGATGATAGTTAAGTCTCTACAGTATGTTCTAGAGCAGGAAGAAATGTAGCAGGCATGATAGAAAGGTACAGTCCATACTGGAAGAGAAATACGGGAAACAGAGAGAGAAAATAAAAAGTGGGGGAGAGTTGAGAGAGGGGGAGAGAGGTGTGAAGATGCATTATGTAATTAATTAACAGTGACATGTCATGCCGAATTACACATACAAATATAGATTACTACAATACATGTTATCGTATGAATTAACAAACCAACTGATTTCGAGTATCTCATCGCGTAAAATTCAATTTTGGAGCGGGTGAATGACATGCATGTATTTACAGTATTTATATTGGATAGTCGATAAAAACAGAACGAGTACATACATTGATACTTTAATTTTAGGTTGTTTTTCGTCTATAAATTTAACATTACACTTTTGTTATCTTTGTATACTTTTCAGAAACCAGGACCAATCGACTTGAATGATGTTGGTCATGTTATCGAGAGCCTCACCACACATTCCTACGAACCCGTCTATTTATTGGGTAATAAAATGCAAAATTAGTTTTATTTTATGGGTAATATTTAGAGAACTGAAATACTTGTTCCATGACAATATGTATTTTGTTTGCAAATGTAGGGATCGCAGTGGGTTAAAGGGGTAGTTCAGTTTTGGTATAGAGGGCGCTGCACGAAATATCTTTTTTGTGAGATAATGAAGAACTGAGTATAAAATTTGAAAGAGCATACGATTTTAATGGCATAATAAATTGTATTTAATCAAAATCGGTTCAGAAACGGCTGAAATATTAGTAAATATATCCAATCGTAATAAATATAAGGCCCAGATATATTCGATGAATTTTACAAAAATAAAAAAAAAGCTTACACTTTTTCAAAAATGTTCAAAGGAGGTTTTAAAAAAGTTGTTGATGATCTCTCTATTTAATTATTATTTCAACAAAACATCACATGCATAATTTTGTATGAAAAATGGTCGAAACCAATGCTTTTTTTAGAGAGCGCCCTCTTGTGTTTTAATGGCTCTTTTTGAATGATAACAGGCTTTTTACTTAGTCGTTTGGAGTATTCTATACCTTTTGAGCATGGCGGAGTTATAACTATTAGTTTGTAGTGTTATTGTGCAGATTTGGTTACTAAAGCTCAGCCTTACCAAAACTGTACAACCCCTTTAAGATAAAACATTTCATTGTCCGTCAATGATATACTTGTAACATCATCATCGACTTTCTGTAAAAGCGAACAATACGAGGGCCGTTCAATAAGTTCATAGCCCGACCTTGAAGGAGCATGAAGCTGGGTTACCTTACCGTATGTTGTGTATGCGCAGTGTTGCATCATTCACATGGTCAGTGATGCAAAGCTAGGTCAGTTGTATTCTGTCTTTGCTCTGAACTGGCCGTCCATGTTGCAATGGTCATTAAAATCACTTGGATTTTGAAGCAATGCAAGTTTATGAGAGGCATGTGCTGATCCAGGACAATGTGCCTGCTCACAAGAGCAGGGTGGCTCTGTTCTTCAGGATCCGACGGTATCTGGTAGGACTGCTCTTCCTCAACTTCTTCCTGTATATGCAAGTACCATACTTGACCCAAACCGAGAGTTGTTTACATGGGCCGTATATGGGTCAGATTTTTGAAAAGTGCACTTTTAGCCATTTCCAGACCTTGAGCGCTTCTATCATTTGCTGTGTCTCACCATTAACTCTGATATACCTGTTTTGGGTCTCACATTAAAGAGAATTATTAAGGCTTTCAGAAAATGTATAGTTTTATATCATTTCAAACATTTGGTTTCATGCCACAGGACCTCAAATGTGAAAAAATAGCATAAATTGGCATTTTCCACAAAATTATGATTTTCTTTAACCTGATAAAAAAAATATTAATCAACTTTAAAGGCATTAACGTCTATATTTTCTATCTTACATGTCTTGAGCATGTATCACAAAAGAATTGGCGGTAGAGTGGCATTGATATGATCTCATGGTACATTTTAATAGGAAAGGTCATAATAAGTGAACGTCCGTGAACATACATTAAAATCCATACAACCAGAATTCTACTTAGTTGTCAAAACAAAAACTATTGCCAAAACTAAGGGTTGAACCAACAGAACACATTCTACAAACATTGTTGGCTAACTACTCCTGCTCGCGGAGTAACATTTTTTGGTATGAAATTATACTGGATTTCGTCACGGACGTTCTGTCGTCTTGTATCATCACTGCTCAGCGAAGTGCATCCTAGTCATCAATTGCTGGGGTCAGTCTGATGAACTCACAGTAGGGCCACAGTATTTTGCCTATTTGAAAACTATCTATCAAATACAATGTTTGGTTTGGGCCGAAACTGATCTTCGTGAACGTCCGTGATGAAAACGAACGTCCGGCAAGAGTAGATCCAGTTACGAATCTGAGGCTGCTTATCTGCACGTAGACACCGGTACAGCAATTTTATTTGGCAAGCAGCTAACCAAAAACTTATATCAGGCATTTTCGAAGCGTTTTGACAACTATTTATGATACGGACGTTCGCTCGGACGTTCGTTCACGGATGTTCGATCATGAAAATTGTTCTAATAATGTTACCATGTTAAACGCTCACATCAAGTTGATACCGTTTGATGTTGTTAGTACATTTTTATGTCTCTCATATCCCATATGGATTTATTTCCTGCAAGTCATTTAACTGTAACAAACTTATGAAATGTTGTGCTCACGGACGTTCGTTCGTCATTTATGGCCCCAAAAATCTTAGTAAAAGTTCAAGTACTGGCACAATTTGTTGACAGCAGGTGCCCCTTGTGTGTGCCTTTCGACCCAGGTCACTGCCAACCACACATGAATATGTTGATTTTTAGTCACCATCACGGAGGTTCGTTTTACATTTGATCACCTTGCTTAGCTGTTTTGTAATACCCCTAGTTATTATATTTACTTCTACCCGTGCAGCGTTGACATTATACTATAGGAAGGCAAACCCCAAGATTATGATTGTGCACAGTCGCAGGCCTACAAGCGAAAGAAAGCTGTTCAAAACATAATGGTAATAAGGGGGTATATGGCGCAATAACAACATTTCAACCGAAGGTCTGAGTGGAAACTGTTGCCCCACCCTCTGCAAAACTTGAGACTGTCGGCTCCTCCTCTGCTGCAGGATTTGAGACTGTTTTCTCATCTGCCTGTCGGATTTAAGTCCAACTAAATGGCTGTATGACGCCAGTTGTTTGAAAAGAAGAGGTACATCACAAAGGTCGTCAGCTACTTGCGAGAGGATAGCTACTTGCTTTACAATATTGACTGTATTACGACAAAGCAACGAATACATGCATACCCCTCTTCCCCCCCCCCCCCCCCTCAAAAAAGAAAATAAATAAATAAAATAATAATAATGATAATAATGATAATACGATAATAAATACATAATTATATCATAATTTATGCCTGATGTGCAAACCTGCAATATCCAGCCCGTAAGTATGCAGATCTAGAGACAAACGCATTTATTATTATGATGACGTTTTCAAAGCATCTCTGCTTCAATCTGTTAATAGTGCCAAATTATGTGGTATCGTTTGAAATTATATCTAGCAAGGGATTAGATTTGTTGGACTTCTTCCATTTAATAGAGATTGTAAGATTTATGCATTGTTTTGATGACTTCATCGTAATAATATATAATATTGGCTGTTTTGTTCTTTCTTGATATATCAAAAATATTGTTTTTGCTAGGATCATTATAATATTATACAACTAAATTTCAGCTCGCGCAATATTTATAATAAACCATTCAAGGTCAACATTGTTCTTAATTCTAATTGAAACAATGAAACCGATTGGAGGTTAACAATTAGGAAACGAGATGTGGGTCAGGAAACATCGGAATTAACTATCAACGTGATTATTTGAAAGATTTAACTTTGACATATTAATGTTATAAAACAATTTATAATCTCTGCAAATTAGATTTAAACAGTTAGGCTTTAAAATGATTGTTTTTATTATAATAATTATGCGATTGGTTTTACATTAAATTAAAATATTCTTTCTAAATATAATAATAAAATGCGATAATAAACACATATAATATGTTTAGCGTATATATTTAGCGTAATGGTTTCTATGTCTAATATTTCTTTATACAAAACATATACATGTATGATCTAAAATGCAATCTATATGTATTTATTTAAGAAATAAGTTATACGAGTATATTATTTACTTTGCTCATGGCTTTTGTTACCCTCAGTTTGTTTTATGTTTTGTGAAAATGCATATTAGCAATTCATTCATATAGCTGGAATAGATAAATATATGTATTTTCAATTAATAAACCATATACGAATTGAATCGAAATATATGTACAACATACACAAACCAAATAACAGTTTATATATTATGGGTCTCCCAAAGTCAAAATACATCTTAATATATGGCAAGGTCTGAAACGTGTGATAGGCATATATATTTGCACTTACGTTATGTTGGCACTTGCATTTATTTCTGTAATTAATTGACTCGAGATGGGACACTTGGGTACCACTATAGGCAATTCGAGAACGTCCGTGAAATTAATACGAACGTCCGTGACATTAAGACTCATGTGAGAAACCGTATTCTGGTAACTGGAAAATGGCCTTTATTTTGATTTTACATGTTATTTATGTTTGCAGAAATGTTGTAAAATCATTTATTTACAGAAGTATAGTGGCATTTCTGTTATAGAGTGCCCAACCGGAGAAAGCCGGTGTAAAATTAGGGGTTACGATTTCCACAGGTCCACTAAGAGTGATAGTTAAGTAGCAGACATGTCATTATAATTAATTCAGATAGCTAAAATCATATCAACTGATACATTTATATGTTTTATATTGGTCTGGAGGAGATTCAAATAAATGTTGTCATCAATTTCTGTAAGACTGTTCAGGCAGAGAACGTCCGTGAAATTTATGCGAACGTCCGTGAAATTGTAATTAAAAACAATATAGTAAGAAAGAGGGACCAGGCGACTTGGAAATGCTACTTTTATATCTGACTAGGATGTATACATGGTCTCTAGCTTAAATATAATAGGAATAGATAAAGTATTATCATCATATTGTTCTATAAGCATTAAATCAATTTAAACCAATAATAGGACTCGTTATAACGACCAGGTCCATGTAAAAACCAAATCATTTTTAAAGGTTTATTGCAATGTTCAAGTTTGTTTCTTTAATGACCCTGTTTTAAAGCCATTTACGAAGAATAGAAACTCTTTTTGATGAGATCAGATCATTCTGTCAACATTCTTGTTTCTGGCGAACGTCCGTGAGCGATATGGGAACGTCCGTGATGAAAACTATACTCTATTTGGTCATGTAATTATGTAATATATGATCTAGACAGCAATTGATCCTATTAACATGCACATTAAAATATGTGATACGGGAATACGAGCGTATATAGGTGCGTTCCTAAAAAATGCGGCTAAAGAAAAGGAAAGGTTCCGAATAATACATTATTTAAAAAGAAATATAACAATTCAGTCAAAGTTTGGACGTTTGTATTTTCTATTTGGCAAATAAAACACAATCCATGTTTGGCATACAGAGAGAAGCAAGTCTTAGAAGTAAATTGTCCGAATATAAGATGTATATGACAGAAAATAAATGAGATATATGGGTACTAAATCTATATCTACATAATCCCTCACGGACGTTCGCCTTTTGGAGATGGGTTACTTCAACAGTGAATAAAAACGGAACCACATGGAGTTTCCCAGTATAATGGGGTACGCCTGAAAGCTAGGATTGCATGCTTTCACATTAGATAGATGTCTTTAAATTAAAAAAATAAATTGAATTTTACCCTGTTTGGGCCGAAAAGTGCACTTTTCAAAATTCTGACCCATATACTTCAAAATCGATGGGCGATGATTGGCTGGCTCTAGAAGGAAGGGGAAGCCTGGATCTAGGGTTGGGTTTAATGACAATACTACTGATGACAATGTTAGTGAAGATACATAACTCATAACTCATTATTCCATCTCGTCTCCCTGTAGATGCAAACCCCATAGAGGGGGTCGATGGGAGATGACCAGGCTATTATAGAAGGAAGGTCATGTCTGGACCTAGTTTTCGGTTCAATGACAATAAGAATACCATATTAGTAAAACTGTTTCATTTCCAAACCTTTTCTTTCTGTACATGCAAACCCCATACTGGAACCACATCGTGAGCTGTTCATGTGGACTATTCTACCGGATCGATGGGAGATAGCCAGACCAGTCTGGGAGGAAACGTCTGGATCAAGATTTGGTATTAATGACAGTATATACAAATGCCGATGGACATTGTAGACCAAAACTATAATACACAATACCTTATTCTCCTAACTATTCTCTCTGTATAGATGCGAACCCCATACTGGACCCACACCGAGAGCTGTTCATGTGGGCTGTTCTCCAGGATCGATGGGAGATGGCCAGGCTGTTCTGGGAGGAAGGCAAGGCTTGGATCGGGGGAGTCCTGGTGGCTAGCCGCATCATGAGAGCCATGCAGTCCAGGGAAACGGAGCCACAAAAACTAGCGGAGCTGGAAGAACATTGGAGGTATAGAAAGAAAGACAGATTGTGCTGTCAATACCCTCTTCACTAACGATCTGTATAGCCCAACTACCCAGGATGGAATTCATATTCAAGAGAACCTGGGGGAATCTTCATACCAAATAATATGTTTCTGTTCGAACGGTTGTTCGACTGAGATAGCATATGAGATGGTAGAAGGAAGTCGCATTATTGGTTGTTCCAAACCAACTGTATTGTGATGGTAAAAATACAATTCACTCCACATTTCGAAACTACGTACCTTTGGAACAATGCTTTCATTTATCAAAACACGTTTCAATTTGAAAAAGAACGGATCTGAACTTACGTAATGCAAACAATAGCTATTTATCAAAATGTCTCTACTCCAAGTTAACATTACTAAAATCATATTACTGATTTATGCATTCGTAGGGAGTACGAGAGCCTAGCGCTTGGTGTGCTGGACCATTGTTACCGGGAGGACCGCCGCAGGACATCCATGATGCTCATCCGCGAGATGCCAGAGTGGGGTAGTGTCTCGTGTCTTTGTCTGGCGGCAGCGGCCCACGACAAGCACTTCATCGCACACCCTGCGGTGCAGAATGTCCTGAACGACCTCTGGATGGGAAGGTTATCCAGACACAATTCTCAGTTGGAGGTAACTGTCAAAGGGGCATACTTATATCCATTGCACTAATATGTTAGCGAGAAGGTGAGTGAGCGATGGAGTGTGTTTAGTGCCTATATTTGGCGATAGAGACACATACAAATCACTTCATCGCACACCCTCCGGCCCAGAATGTCCTGGATGGTCTGTGGATGTGGAGGCTATATCCATAGACAACTCGCAACTGCATGTAATAAACATGAAAAAGCACGTAACACTTTCATAACATTATTATGCATGTGTTGAGGATTTTATGTCTACATCTGGCGGCAGCGGCCCACGGACACGGAGAACCATTCATTAGACAACCTGCGGTACAAAATATCCTCGATGATATGTGGATGGGAAGGTCGTCAAGTCACAACTCGCAACTGCTTGTAATGGACGGGGATATCGGCTTGACGTATGTTAGGGTGGCAGTTGGTAAAGGATGCCGTGTATATATCTGGCCACAGCGGTCACAGACAAGCCATTCATCGGACATCATGCGGGGCAGAATGCCCACAATGACCTGTGGATGTATCAGTTCACATTAAACAGTAGCGCTAGAAGTCAACTTTCTGTATCAAATTGTTAAATTAGGATATTAATTTGTATTTGTTATAAAAACTGTTTGTCACACTAGACTTGGTTCGCTACCCTGTTTCCAGTATACGCTCTATGGGGAATCACGTTTGTGGATGAAGAGAGTGACAGACAGTACAGCGTGACTTTACAGGTAAATTGAATTACATCAAATATATCTACCACTCTCTATCTATCTATCTATCTAGAAGTCAAAGGCCTATGGCCTATGGCCTATGGCCTATGGCCTATGGCCTATGGCCTATGGCCTATGGCCTATGGCCTATGGCCAAAATATCACCTTAACAAATTTTCCACGGAGTATCTTATTGAATTTCGTTGTTTTCTATCTATCTATCTATCTATCTATCTATCTATCTATCTATCTATCTATCTATCTATCTATATTTTAATTCATAATTACATTAACAAAAACAAAAAGCGTCTCCAAGGACGCCAAATTGTTATGACGCGCAAAGCGCGGCAAAAGAGTATACGTCATAAAGAGGGGAGATTGGGGAAGGGGGGGGGGGGGGGGGAGGGGGGAGGGGAGGTGGGAAGAGAGGGACAGGCAGAGGGGGAAATTAATAAATCGGGGATGAATAGAACGTAACATTCAGTCCATGGGGTTGTATGCAGCCCAGGCGGAAGATCATGTTCTCCTCCTTCCTCTTCCTCTCGTCATCCGTCCTGATGCCGGCCACCAGTCCCGAAATTTCGAAGTCGGCGATGCTATGTCCAGCAGCGTTGAAGTGCTGAGCGACCGGGAAGCCGTCCATGTTGAGCCGAATGTCCATGTTGAGCTAATCTATCTATCTATCTCATCTATCTATCTATCTTTATATTTATAGTATATATCTTAGAATGTTCTCGAGTTGTGATTGGTTGAATGCTGGTCACATGATATACAGAAGAAATTATCTAATGCACTCATTAATTTATCAGACCGTGCATTAGTCGACTAATGCACGGCCATGCAGTGACGTCATCAATTAAATGAGTAATGAACTGGTTCACCATACACGTTATTATACATTGCAATTCGTGAGGATATGATCATGAATACATGGTATGCAGCGCTAGCGAGCTGCTATGCTCGCTTGTTGTTTATGCATTGTGTTGCGAGAATACCCCCTGTTTGTTTATTCAGTTGCCTTGTCAACAAGCGCGCTAAGCGCGTAGTAATGTCGAGGCGCGCACATCTTTAATGCATATGAATCGAATTAATTGCGTTAACACGCGTCGTATCGTATTGATATTATATAGCCGGCCTGACTGTAGGAAGCTAGCTGTTTACAACTTTACAAAATACAACGATCTTGTCGCGTTCTCATTTTAGCACTGATTGGAATATTTATCTGGATTAAAATCATGGTTTATTTAATTGTGATCAACGAATACCGTTTACGATGGCAACGAATTTCCTTCTATCAATTACGGTAATTGACGCTGAACTAGAGAATTGTCTTGACTGTCTTGAGACTTGACTGTGTCTACGTCTGTGATTCTGTTAACTGTAAGAGTTGCCCAGACCAAGTTGAGTTCACATTCTTTTATACGAGTTCTGTTCAACGGCATCTTTTATCCTGGAGTAATTATTTTTACTTAAGGTAAGAAAATATTTGATTTTGTATGTAAAGGTACGTACCGGTAGGTGTTATATAAAGGAAATAATGACTGATTTTGTGCGAGGGCAGTCTATTTGCACTCATCGTGCAGCCCCGTCAGTACTATTTGAACTCGCTACTTCGTAGCTCGTTCAAATAGTACTGACGGGGCTGACGATTCGTGCAAATAGACATGCCATATCGCACTCAAAATCAGTCATTATTTCCTTAATCTATAATGGCTTTTTCCTATTTACAAAATCGTCAATTGTGTGCCCATCGCAAACATATTTGTTTATATAAATGAATGAAACTAAATGCGCATAACTCAATTTGATTGCATTTTTTTCGAAATTTGAAAGACCGGAGTCAACGTTTGTGTGGCAATATGTGATTAGGTGGGAAAACGAATTTATCATTATTTCCATTCAGACTCGTGCATCGAAGACTAGGGCCTGTGGTCGTGGAGGTCGCTACCACGGTGATGCGGAGGATGAAGACGACGGTACGAGGATGACGAGACGAGATTCGATCCTCAGTGATACTGGCAGTGTCTCAATGAACCAACTAGCCACACACGCCCCAGCTCCAAATTTCACGTAGGTATTGGCACACTGTTAAAACGCTGTGTAAAAAAACGCTGTGTAAAAATGGTTGTTAAATCTTTCATACAACTTTAGGTGTAGCATGATAAATGAATAAAGAAGAGTTGCGTGAAGCGGCCATTGTTCAAGCGTTGATGAAACGTGTTAAATCACGTGATAGTTTCGACCGCAAAATCACCGCGTCAAAACCCCTTTTGTCCCATTGCAAACCAAGCGAATCGAGATAGCGCAGTCGATAGAGAGTGAGGCTTATAACCCAAAGACCCCCGGTTCGAATCCTACCCTTGCCGCTTTTACATATTGTTTTGTATTTGTTATTTCAACAACGGGATTGTTTAAATTTATTCTAAACAACAGTTGTAGAACAAATTAAATCAACAGTCATGTAAACTTTAAACAACTGGGGTTGTTGAATGTTTTCAACAACAGTTGGATGGTTCATATGTCAAACAGCGGTTGTTGAAAAATTTCAACAAGTTGTTGAATTTGTTTACACAGCGTTTTAACAGTACACTTGAAATTATTTTACAACATTTAAAAATCTGAGAGGCTTGAAAGTTTAAACTATCTTGCATCTACACTGTTGCCCATAAAGTTGGAATATTTGTTATTAACAACTTTATACGAAGTTAAATATGTCACTGTGAATTATTCATGATATGTGTGGTGCATTTGACCGCAATACTTTATTCATCAAGTTCTTAAAATCATATCACAATGATAATTAAAGTACAATATCCTCCGCAAAAACTATATTAGGAGTGAAAGAAAAAAGGGGGCAAAACAACAGCAGTACGTATTGAGGATTGTGTTACAATTTACATCTTGAGTCAGCATTCAAGATGACACATGTTGGAGCGGATTTGTTTGCATGAAAATGTTCATGCTGGAGGTAACTGTCAAAGGGGCATACTTATATCCATTGCACTAATATGTTAGCGAGAAGGTGAGTGAGCGATGGAGTGTGTTTAGTGCCTATATTTGGCGATAGAGGCACATACAAATCACTTCATCGCACACCCTCCGGTGTGGGTGCCAGTGGCACCCACATTACATCTATCAGTCAGTCAGTCAGTCACTTATATCGAATATGACCCCTGACCCCTGATTGGGCCACCAATGACACGGATCAGTGCTTAAGACGTCGCAGGATGCTGTCATTGAGCCTGTTGACGCTGTGAAAAAGACTGTTCGTCCCACTCTTTGGTCAGAGCCCGAACTAAATCTTCAAGAGTATGGAGAAAGTTCCCTCTGCCATTGATGCCTCGGGTTAGGACATCCCAGGCATGCTCAAAAGGGCTCGTATCAGTGTAAGAAGCAGGCCATGGTAACTGCTGCAACCCCTTCTCATCAAGAAGTTCTCTAACTGCAGCAGCCCTCTGAGACATAGTGTTGTACTCTTGTAGCCGGAAAGGGTTTCCGTGGGGCCTTCTTGCGTGTGGGAGACAGTAGTTTTACAGAAGGTCCCGGTGGACGATGGCTTCGACATTTCCATCTGGCAGCACGAGTGGCGTTGTACAGCCGTAGTGAATACCTGCCTATACTACCATTTGGCCGTCACAACCTCAAGTCGTTTTGTGAATGCAGTAATCTTGGAGCTTCTCGCCACGTAATCGACGAACCCTTGGTATTCCATCTGTTCGGCCAAGGATATTACTGCTCTTATCCATTAAGATAACATATCACTAGTGTCCAAGCGGCAATTCTGTACTCCCTAATCAAGGGACGTCCGGTGGACACTTGCTCGGCGAGCATGTTAGAGCGATCTCCGATGTACAATTTGGCGGAAGGCGTTGATTCCATAGTGTCTTCTTGATAGACGGCGAAGGCTCCTTTTTGGCATTTCCGGCTCCTACCATGCCTACGACACAGGTTTAAAGAGTTTGCGATCATCTATCCTGATGGTCAATCGTGGACGTCCTAGAGATTCCCGTAGCCTTAATTGACCCTCCTCTCGATGACGTTTTAGGATTTTACAGACCGTAACCTCCGATGTTGCAACGTAATAGAGGGCATTGCTTGTTGACACCCCTTCCTGGTGGAGCACAAGCAGAGTTTGGCATATATCCAAATGGCGTTTGACAGAGTATGAGCGAGAGAGCCTCTGTGCCAATTTTGGTTTTAAAATTTACAGCTAATTCTGAGAAATGATCACTGGCGACATTGGCCACTGACGCGCTGGCAAGGCGTGTTGACTGTAAGGGAAGCAGCTGATGAGTCCTCCCACCCGTGTGCTAATTATTGCATCACTTTAATTTGGTTGTTATGTTGCATGGTATAATCTAAAAGAGTTTCAGCGGCGAACACGGACACTTGCTTTCATTTTTTGTCTTTCAGTATGTTTCTTCGTTAAATGTCGTCAAATTAATTTTCCTGATTTTATCGTCGCAAACAAAGGGTCTGAAATGTTATGTTTTACATCATCAAAATACAAATAATCTGAATCAAAATATTGCGGGGACATTGTGCCTAAAAATACTTAATTTGTCATACTTAAAGTGATGCCTGTAAAGTGTCCACAAACATTTCTTGGAGCTTCCTCGTTTCTCTTCTACCGTGTCGTTTAGCTTATGGTAAGAGAAGAATAAAATAGGGTGAGATTTTTTCAAATGCCCCTTTAGTATGACGATATCTATCATTCAGCTCAAAAGCGTTAATTAAAGGGATAGTTGAGTTCTGGTAAGGAGAGTACAGTTTTGGTGAAACTGAATTTTAGTAACCAAAACCTGCATCATTACATTACAAACTAATAGTTATAACTAGAAAGGAACACAAAATTACAAATGACGTAGTAAAGATCATGTTATCATTCAAAAAGAGCCGTTAAAACGTATGAGGGCGCTCCCTAAACACTCATCGGTTTCAACCATTTTGAATAAAATATTGTGCATGTGATGTTTTGTTGAAATAGTGATTAGATAGAGAAATAACCAACAACTATTTAAATACCTATTTTGTAACTTTTTGAAAAGAGGAAGCATTTGTTTGAATTTTTAACGGCTGGTTCAAAATTCTCTAATAAACCTGGGGCCCCAGCTTGATTACAAATTGTTATATTTATGGATATTTCAGCCGTCTCTGAACCGATTTTGATCAAACAAAGATGAATTTATTATTTAAATATTATGCTCTTTCAAATTTTACACTCAGTTTTTCATTACCTCACAAAAAAAAAAAGTAGTCTAGCGCCCTCTCTACCAAAACTCAACTATCCCTTTAACGGTCATAAACCTCATAAACGTCCGTTGTACAAGCTGACACATATTTTCGTTTTTTAAACCAGGAAAACAGTGTTCTTTTTCAATGAAACTTTCACACATCATTAATATCTTACAATGATTTTGGTACAGGATTGAAGTCTCAAATGTCATTTTGGGCAATATCTGACACTTTACAGGTGCACCTTTAATATGTGCCACGTTTGAATGGTAAAAAGTGAAAATTCATCCCTTATGACCAAATAAGGCAAACTGAATTCCTTTTCATTATGGAAACCATTTAAACATATCAAAGTTGTTGTTTTCCACCTATGTAGTATGATTCCACTGGAGACTGTTTTCAATCGGACTCATACGATAGGAAGAGACTCGACCGCACCCCAGGAAGAAGCCAGAAGGGTTCCGTGGACGAAGAGAGTTCCGCTGTTCTTCAGCGCTCCCGCCATCAACTTCAGATATTACGTGGTACGTATACATAAATCAAACCTTCATTCATATCCTCTTGATTCGGGTCCTAAACCTGTATTTGTTTACGCTAGATTGTGTTCACAATGGGAGCGAATAACAATTACCTAAAGGTAAGACTTACGACTCTAACTGGAAATTGTTTATGTCAATTCGTCATCAAAATAACACTTGACATCTTTATTGTTATATTACCCCTGTATCATGTTTATTGTTTATGCTGTTTGGCTACATCTCCTTGACTTTTACAAACTGCATTCGATAAATTGTTGTTTCGGAAACTTGCCAATAAAATGAAAACAAGTTTGCAATTTTGATTTCAGTTGTGTATGTTCTTTTCCCCCCAGATATCCCACATTCTGTTGCTGGTGCTGTACAGCTATGTTCTTCTTATTGACTTCCACCATACTCCTTCCATTACAGAGTATGTCCTGATCGGCTGGATGGGAACGCTAGGCATTGAAACCATCAGACAGGTGACTAAGCAAAATATTATAGAGGTTTGCCCGACATTGCAGCATGTTGTATACGGATATGTCAGATAGGTTCCATGTTATTTTTGTAAAACAGTTATTTTTGTAAAACAGTTTAAGTCGAGGGGTGTGTATACACTTTATATTGGTCGGTGCAATAGTCTATTTCACATTTAAAACGTTCACATTCTGTTGTTTCCTAAACAATAAGAGTAACCTTTTCATTCATTGTCTGCTTCAGTCTGTCATATTTTGGAATTAAAGAACTCCTTTTTACAACATTAGTGTGTTGTAAAAAGGATGACGATACCAGCACAAATTTGAAATATAAAGTGAAAGATCGGGAACCTGTATGTATCCAACAAGTTTCACCAAGTTTCATTCATTTAACAGAATATTATTTTTTATAATTTTTTATAAAGTCGTCACATATAAAAAAAAAAAAACAATCTGAATCATCTTCTTAAGTATTCGCAATGATTTTCGTTCACATTTTTAAAGATGATGTCAGTTGGGGGATTCTACAACTGTCGCAAATTCATCCGACTGTGGCTGCTCAATCGATTCTACCTGATGGACACGGTTTCCATGGTGATGTTTACAGTCGGGACGGTGCTAAGGTTTTACAGAGACCTGTATGAGTGGGCACGCATCGTCCACGCACTCACTCTAGTCATATTCTACATCAGGCTTCTTCACATCTTCTCAGTCAACAAACATCTCGGGCCGAAACTCATCATGATAATGAAAATGGTAAAGAAAACAAAATAGTATACCATCATATAACACAACAAATTGTCTTTGAAATGGGTTTCGATTTTTCAAATGTCTCTCTTAGTATGGTGTAAGCTTGAACGAAAAGCGTTCCATAACGCTTTTTGATTGTAGTCAAAATCAGTGTGCAGGAGGTGATCAGATACAATATGACATAGATGTGCACTTTTTACCAGGTAAACGGTATTATTTTTCTTTGAACTTTCACACATCGTTTAGAAGAATCTTACGGTGATATTGCTATAATTATGATAACAGACTCAAATATCACTATTAGAACAAAATCTGATGAAGTTAATGGATCACTTAAATGATTTTCCAGATCAGTGACCTGCTCGTATTCATCTGTATCTTACTGGTGTTCCTGCTTGCCTATGGTATCGCCTGCCAGGCTGTTCTGTTCCCTCACGTGACTGATGGGAAGGAGCTCATCAAAGGTATCTTCTACAGACCATACTTCCACATCTACGGAGAACTCTTCCTTGACCAACTTGAAGGTGAGAGGGATGTTAACTTTATATTCGCTTGGTTAACACCCATTTTGCCTGGTATACATGATACCTGAACGTCTCTACAATCTCGGGTCTACAATGTGCGTTATGTATACAACCATAATCACGATAGTAAGAAACGAGACGATACTTAACTGTTCTTCTGTTGACGTGTGGTGGCGAGCCTAAGTGAAAATAAATCATCGCCCAAAATAAAAATTAAAAAGAGTGTTTTACAGTATATTACTCGTTTGGAGTGAATACATTAGACATAAAGTATGACATTGTATGATTAACTGACTCGTCGAAAATATGAGATTGAGAACGCTTCTTCTTGAAAGAGTGCGCCAATACTGGCGAGTCACAACTACAATCCAGCCATACGTCATAACAGTCGTATCAATACGCTTAAAGGGATAGTTGAGTTTTGGTAAGAAGAGGACAGTATCGGAAATAATATCGCTAGTGATATTCGTTTGTCTCGCAATGTATGGTCAACAAGGAATCTAAAAGACACGTCGTTTCGTGCGCTGCTGCAACACTTCGTCAGGTGTGATAGCATATGCTGTAAACAAGCGTGTTTTATACTTGTCAAACTGAATTTTAGTAACCAAAACCTGCACCATTACATTACAAACTAATAGTTATAACTCCACCATGCTCGAAAGGAAAACAAAATTACAAACGACTAAGTATAATGCCTGTTATCATTCAAAAAGAGCCATTAAAACTCAAGAGGGCGCTCTCTAAAAACTAATTGGTTTCAACCATTTTAAATAAATTATTTTCATGTGATGTTTTGTTGAAAGAGTGATGAAAGAGAGAGATAATCAACAATTAATTAAAGACCTCTTTTTTAAATTTTTGAAAAGAGGAAGCATTTTAAATACAATTTAAGGCTGGTTCAAAATTATCGAATAATTGTCAGGCCCCACATTTATTATTAATGGTTATTTAATGAATATTTCAGCCATTTCTGAACTGATTTTGATCAAATAAAGTTTATTCTGTCATTAAAATTGTATACTCTTTCAAATTTGACACTCGGTTTTGCATTACCTCACAACAAATTATTTTGTGTAGCGCCCTCTATACCAAAACTCAACTATCCCTTTAATTACTGCCCCTCCGCATGATTATCTGCCATTTTACTCCAAAGTGGTATAATTATTTGCTCTTTGATACTAGGTCGCAACGAATGTTCCAACGAAGACCCGTCCTTAGAGCCATGTCCAGTCAACACATGGTTTGGAGCAGCTCTCCTCGCAGTCTATCTCTTCCTCAGCAATGTCCTCTTACTCAATCTCCTCATTGCCATGCTCAAGTAAGATCACTTGCTTTTAATACAGCATCTAATATTTGTTACTGAAAATGCAAACTGTAACGAGAAATGGATTATCTAAGGAAATTAAGTAAGATCATACAAATTGTACATATAAATGCATTGCCATCATCTTTATATATTGACATTAGAAAAGTCGTTCACGAAATTATTGAAATTACCTTTTGATTCGGACAATGGATAATGACGAGGACGATTTTGAGTATGACAACATCTTCATTACAAATGTTTTTATACATGAAATATAATTATGACGACCATCTGCTTTTTGCATCATCATTAAAAACTTCTTCTTTCAATTCCATAAACCCGTTAGACAACATTAACCATGTTAACAAATCACTATAACAGACTTTTAGTACCGAAATAAATGAATGAATTAATATAAATGAATAATAGTAAATATATAATCCATTGCGGATATAGTATCGGAAATAATATCGCTAGTGATATTCATTTGTCTCGCAATGTATGGTCAAACTAGGAATCTAAAAGATCATGACGTTTCGTATGCCGCTATATCCGCAATGGATTATATATTTACTATTATTGATTGAACATACGGGCGCCTTGCCCTGAAATTGATACGTAGATATGAGCGTTGTAGCAAGAAGGTGGCTCTGTTCTACCGTGGGTTGGAATCAGCCGTTGGGGGCCGGTTGATCGGGTTAGTGTCATGGCGACGTATCGTACGCTGGTTCGGCAGGCTGGCCGCACCAGTGTCCCGTTGATTGGTTGTATGCCCGTGTGCACCGGCCAATCGACGCGGTCCGTTGTTGACCTATCAGGAACGCACTCGCTTATGCGAGATAGTGAGTTTGGAGCCACGGTAGAGCATAAAAACCGATTGTCTACATCAGATTATATCATTTGACAAAGTATTGCAGCGGCATACGAAACGTCATGATCTTTTAGATTCCTAGTTTGACCATACATTGCGAGACAAACGAATATCACTAGCGATATTATTTCCAATATAAATGAATACAACTATTTATTAATAAATACATGAATTAATGCATACATGAACAAATTATTTCATAAATAAATACATAAATGTATAGACACATACATCAATAAACAAATTATGAAAATAAATAAATATACAATTTAATTTTGCCTTTTTCACAGCTACACGTTTGCACAGGTGCAAGAGAACACAGACGTCGTGTGGAAGTTCCAGCGATACTCGTTGATCAAAGATTACTGCAACCGACCCGTGCTAGCGCCCCCTTTCATCATCTTCAGCCACATCCTCATCATCTACAGCTACCTGCTCCGGTGCTGGTGCGGATGCTGCGACCGATTCGCCATCTCCAGAAGCCTCAGTATGTTACAATAGATAAGCAGTTTTTGATTTATTTTGTTTTAAATCGGAAAAAGGTTTATTTTATAGTAGTTTATAGACGCCATTAATTTACTTCGTAAATTATATGCATGTTACATACGGAACGCAACCTGGACATAATCATTTGGGCCTTTTAAATGCCATGTTGTAGATGGGTAGAGAGATCTCCACTGATAAAACCGTGGAAAGAAATATCATCAAAGTGCCCTCTTTTCTCTTATAATGAAAAACAATCACTGCACAAAATGTCACATTGTTTAGTAGATCTCAGTGAGCACTATATTATTGTATAGCACTTTATGCATGATATACCAGTGCTATGTAGTACTCTTTGTTTGGAATGTAATGTTGATTAGACTAAGTTTAAATCATTAATATGACTTACTCGGTGATTATGAGTAATGTGTAATTTGAAGTTTATTTAATTGATTTATGCTTTCTTTCTTTCTATTTGTTTGTAGGGAGGAAGCTTCCGAGCGACTTGATCGCTGAGATCTCGACATGGGAGAGGATCCAGGGTGAAGATTACGTCACCAAGGCCGACAAAAATAAACAGGTTAACCTGCATCAGCGGATGGACGTCACCGAGCAAAAGTAAGACGTTTAGAAACTTCAAATATTTGAATAAATGAAAAAGAAAAGAACAAAATTGGACTTCCGGGGGAATGGAATTCTACCGAGACATCTGGATTGGTAGATGTTGGTAGATCAGTGCCCTGACCATGGCTGCCCTTCCCCGCGATCCTCATGTTTGAATTTATTGAAATAAAAATGTTGAATGAAAGTTGGAATTTGATAATACAGCTATCCTTATTGAACCAAGACTGATGTAGATATATAATAATTTTAGATAAAATGTAGAATCGTTACCAAAGCCGACATGAATAAACGGGTGCATCTACATCAGTGGATGTGTGTCACGGAGCAGAAGTAAGACATTGGGGTCTTGAAAACATATGCGTATCAAATTACGAATGAATCTTAACCCTTTTTTTTACAAGTTTTACATTAATTATGTACTATTCTATATCACAATCGGAAGTCTTTTGCAAATATAACAAAGTATAAAAATGATTAGTAATTGTTGTTGAGCATTGTATTGTTGTTTTTGTTTTCTTTGTTCCACAGATTGACAGATTTGTCCCGGCAAGCCAACGTGTTTTTCACAAACCCCCACGTCGGGTCTCAACTGAGGGAACGCTTAGACAATTTGGAAACACAAGTAAGCATGACAAACAGTGGCGTAGCCACTGACCACGCCACGCCACGCCGCTACCCTACTGATGACAATAAATGTTTATATTTCATTTTATTTCCATTTAATTGTGTTGATTAATTTTAAAGAAAAAAGTCACAATAGTTATTTGCGGGTCCCCAAAACTGCATTAGGTCAAATTTAAATATGAATAGCTATGTAACATATGTGTCACATATCGTCACCGATCAATCTTGTTGTTCGTTTGTGTTAAAACAATGCATAT
This sequence comes from Echinarachnius parma, assembly GCA_037951105.1. Lineage (NCBI taxonomy): Eukaryota > Metazoa > Echinodermata > Echinoidea > Clypeasteroida > Echinarachniidae > Echinarachnius > Echinarachnius parma. The sequence goes on from JBAMJV010002687.1 coordinate 175,557, forward strand.
GCATGATGGTTCTTTATTCTCATAAGTGCCGGAACGTACATCATATGAGAAATACATTTGTAAACCGTACGAATATAATTTTTTTGTAAATCCAATATTATCCTACATTACAATATTTATGAGTCATGTAGTGGTAACCAATTGAGTTATGACGCTGATCCAGTTATTGGTTCTCAAATTTGACGCTTTATTTCCAAGTGGACACTTAATACTATATAAGGTTCATCACACAGCACGTGACTCATATCATGCGTGCACCTGCCTACTTATTTACCGAAAGACTAGTTAAAAAGTATAATAATATAATAATATATAACATTTATAGAGCGCCATGTATAGGTGCCATATTCAGAGGTGCATTAGTACCCTTGGTCACCAGGTACAATTCAAACACACACAATTATCTTGTGCACCATCTCAACTCCCAGGGGAGCATACTAGCCCAAGCTGCCCTATGTATGATGAAGTAATACTTCAAATTGCTTGAAGGATTCTGAAAGGATGAGGATTGAGATTTATACGGTAAGGCATTTATCATGTTTATAGTATAAGGCATTAGATAATCTAATATTATATAATTTGAGTATATGCAACTACTTGTGTTATTGGTGATTGGTTGTGATTTGAAATATAATAATTCAATTCATATTTTGTTTATATTTGCATAGATAACGGAAATAAAGAACTTGCTTCTTAAAGCGACCAGCACAACAGAACGCAACAGCACAACAGAAAGTAAAGATTCTACGCTGTCATGAGGTTTACAAAGGAATTTCGCAAATCATGCATACCTGAAAGGATAGTTCAGCTGCGACATTGAATAAAAAGTCTATATAAATTAAGCAGTGTGGATGTCAACGGTGAATGACTGCTCAATTTGAGATCATGAAGTTCAATGTTTCAAAAAAAGTTATGATGATTGAATTCATAGAGAAATACATATTAATTCACATATTTAACACGGTTAAAGTGTGAACTGGTGAAAAAGGAATTACCACAGACTAACTTACTTAAAGGGATAGTTGAGTTCTGGTAAGGAGAGTACAGTTTTAGTGAAACTGAATTTTAGTAACCAAAACCTGCATCATTACATTACAAACTAATAGTTATAACTAGAAAGGAACACAAAATTACAAATGACGTAGTAAAGATCATGTTATCATTCAAAAAGAGCCGTTAAAACGTAAGAGGGCGCTCTCTAAACACTCATCGGTTTCAACCATTTTGAATAAAATATTGTGCATGTGATGCTTTGTTGAAATAGTGATTAGATAGAGAAATAACCAACAACTATTTAAATACCTATTTTGTAACTTTTTTGAAAAGAGGAAGCATTTTTTTGAATTTTTAACGGCTGGTTCAAAATTCTCTAATAAACCCGGGGCCCCGGGTTTATTACAAATTGTTATATTTATGGATATTTCAGCCGTTTCTGAACCGATTTTGATCAAACAAAGATGATTTTATTGTTTAAATATTATGCTCTTTCAAATTTTACACTCAGTTTTTCATTACCTCACAAACCAATTAAGTAGTCTAGCGCCCTCTCTACCAAAACTCAACTTTCCCTCTTACATTATGCAACGCTCGAAATTGGCGTAGGCCCGATGGCCCGGGGCCAGTAAAAGTTGCGGTCGGGCCAGTAAAAACATGAAAATGCCAAAGTTTGGTGGCCCGATCGGGCCACCAAATGTTTAAACCATAAGAAGACAACATCAAGGAATATGAATCTCAAGTTTGACACCTCTTAAAAACACTTTAATTGTGATTTAAATATTTGCAAGAAATAAAAAGGACGGACATAAAAAGTCGCAAGCGCACTTGCGCTAGTTGAATTAATCCTTATTTATGCCTACAAATATGTGCTATTTCCTCATATGAACACTCTCCCTTGAATTATCTACTTCTTGCATGATAAATCATGGTAAATCCTTGGTAAAAATAAACAACTTCCAGAGGTGTGTAATGACTAAAAGTAAAAGCATATGCTTATGCTGTTTTCTTAATTTCCCACACACCCCCTGGAAGCCTTTGCAACATGTAGAATATAAACATAGAACAACCAATCCACAGAGGGAGTATGTGTGCATACTAAGACCTATCAAAACACATGTCTAACTTTTCACATTCATTCATATTGCAAAGTGCAGTGTGCTTGCCTTTGCGATACCGTCCGCGATACCGTCAATAAAGGGGAATAATTTCATCTTTCGGATCATTATTCATATTTTTGAAGGTATTAGAAAGAATCATTTTTACAAGGTAGAGACTTGTGACTACTTGGAATTATTTTAGCTTGTAAAATAACAAAGATTTAAGTGATTTCATTTCCCGATTTGAAAAGTTATTTTAGCTATGCTCAGTCCCATGTGTGTTTTTTTGTGTTGGAGATTTTATGGACCATAAAATAACAAAATCGTACATGGAAAAGAGCTTAGTTTCATCAGTTGATGACTCTTTGATGTAACTGCTCGATTCTAGGTTTTGTTTTGTTTATTCAGTGATGGATTTCTTTAATGATGGTGGTAATTTTAACACATAACTTCCATAATTTACCAATTAATGACCAAGTAGTCATGACCATTGTTTTTCTTTGTTTGTAAATTTTATTTTCGGGCCACCAGAAAAAAAGATAATTTCGAGCATTGGAATACAGTAACAAATGAGGCTTAACATTGCCCAGTACCCTGAAACTATGAATATGGTTATTGTTTTAATTTTACCTTTGTTTTTCCTTATTTTTTTCGGGCCAGTAGATTTTGGTTTCGGGCCACCAAAATTGGAAAAATACTAATTTTACTGGCCCGACCGGGCCACCAGCAAAAAAAGTTAATTTCGAGGGTTGCATTATGCATGTAATGTATACAATGTACTATTTTGTGAAGACATTTAAATGTAATTCCGATTTTTAATCGCATTTTATTTTTGTTAACACACATGGTCTTACCAAGTTGGGTGCTTGTTAATATATAATTTGAAGTAGGTTATATTTTTGATATAACATACATATTGTTGTTTTACTCTCCTATTTTTGGTTAAATGAATGATGACCATCACATTTTTAGTGCATTTCGTTTCTAAAATTCACTGTTATGTAAAACAGCGTCTCAGTTATAACCGTAAACCGGGATGACTTTGGCAGCCGGGGTGACTTTTGCCACTTTTTGAGATGAATGTATTTTCATCAAGCATCAATTTTTAGAACAAATGTCTTACTGTTTCAAATGTTTTCCTATAGTATAGGGTAATGAATAGAATCAGAAATTAGTTCTGAAGAGAGAGACTTGATGAAAATACATTCTTCTCAAAAAGTGGCCAAAGTCACCGCGGTTTACGGTACTATGTCTTTCCCTTCAGATAAGTTGTCGGTATCTTTGTAAAACAATGTTCTCTTATACATTTTTAGACCGATCTTCCCTTCAGCAAAGGAAGAAATCGTGTAGATCGTATATGTGTGTATATTATTTGTAGTAGTAATATATTTTAATTCAAACATATAAAGAAACTGACCAGAAATATACGGGATCCCGTCGGAATCCCATTTTCTTTGCCTTCTTTTAATCAGTAATATATTTTGATAGTTTAATTTGTCATCTGCTAAAAAAAGAGATGGCTATAAGAAATAGAAATCCGCTCGCTATGCATAAGAAGCATTGTTCATAAGGGTCGCTATTCAATATTATTTTCAAATTGGGTCACTTTTCATAAGGGTTTTAGTGTGTTCATGAGGGTTAGAAGAAAAGGGTCGATATTCATAATCCTACGAAAGGGTCGCTATTAATAATACAATACCAAGCTCGCTTTTCACAATGTTTTACCCCATCAGGATGTGCCAACATTATTGCAAATAATGGTCTTCATTGTTGTTAATTTGAGATGTATTTGCGAATGAAGCTGCTGATATTGAAAGAACAATTGAAAGAAAATGTGTGATACTAATAATCCTAACTTCAACAATAAGCCTTGATAATAATGAGTGCAGAATAAGTTTAGGAACAATTTGTATTATAAAATGACGGTTCATACTAACAGTTTGTCATAACTGCCATGTACAGTTAAAGGGATAGACAGGCGCGCCGATTCCATCCGAGAACACAATGCATTGGGGGGGGGGGGGGGGGGGGGGGGGGCAGACCATTGTTCTCAAACAATGCTCGCCCCCCCCCCCCCCCCCCCCCCAATGCATTGTGTTTTCGGATGGAATCGGCGTCGGTGGGGATAGAACAGTTTTGGTTTAGATGGCGCTACAAAATATATTTTGTGTAAGGTAATGAAAAACCAAGTGTAAATTAAAAAAAGCCAACAATTTGTTTGATTACAATCGGTTCAGAAACAGCTGAAATATCTATATAATGTTCTCTAATATTCTTAGACCGATCTTCCCTTCAGTAATGGAGGAAATCATGTAGATCGTATATGACTTGTGTGTATGTCATTTGTAGTATATAGTAATATATACAGTAATAATATATATAGTAATATATTTTGATAGTTTAATTTGCCACTTGCTAAAAGAAGAGATGGCCAAGAAATAGTGATCTATTCAATATTATTTTCAAATTTGGTCACTTTTCATACGGGTTTTAGTGTGTTCATAAGGGTTAGAAGAAAAGGGTCGATATTCATAATCCTATGAAAGGGTCGCTATTAATAATACAATATCAGGGTCGCTTTTCACAATGTTTTACCCCATCATGCAGGATGTGCCAACATATCGCAAATAATTATCTTAAAGGTACACTTGAGTATTGGTACTTCCCGAAATGCCCCTTGACTTGGTTGGTTCTAATTCCATTTGAAAGTTCCTTGAATAAAACATGTAAAATCAGAATCATTCCCTTTTAAATGCTCTCATATATAGTTGAAAAATTTGATTTCAAGATATTTTATTCATAAGTCTACCGGCCGGGGGACATTTTGACTTTTTAGAAAAATACAAAAAAATGCTTATAGACTACTTTGAACAAAATCTAAATAGGTTTTTAAATAGTTTTTGATGATATCTCTATTGAATCATTATTTTAACAAAACATCAAAATGCACAATTTTGTATGAAAAAATTGCTAAAGCCAATGAATGTTTAGAGAGTGCCCTCTTGAGTTATAACGGCTCTTTAAAAAAAAATGATAACAGGGTTTTTACTTAGTCGTTTGTAATTGTGTATACCTTTCGAGCATGGTGGAGTTATAACTATTAGTTTGTACCGTAATGATGCAGGTTTCGGTTACTAAAGTTAAGTTTGACCAATACTCAACTATCTCTTTAATTGTTGTTAATTTGAGATAATTTTATTTGCGAATGAAGCTGCTGACATTGCAAGGAAAATAAAAATAAAATGTGTGATACTAATAATCCTAACTTCAACAATGAACCTTGAAAATAATGAGTGCAGAATAAGTTTAGGAACAATTTGTATTATAAAATGACGTCTCATACTAAGTTTAGGGACAACCTAAATGGTTGACACTTCTGTCTATTGTGTCAATCAGCCATGTAACTTAGTAATTGATATGTTTTCTATGCAATTCAAGCATCATTGTATATAAACGATTATATTTTAATAACTTCCAAGGTATAGTTTATACTAAAATTGGCTTGATCATAACTGTTCTATCCCTTTAAACTTGTTCATTCTTGAATAGTGAATTGAGGATGGTCATTACTGCCCCCTACCGAACCTATTATCATCATGGACATGAACTGATTTATTACTTAAACATTACTGTCTGTATGTGTAATTCATCTATTTGAATAAAATCTATGAACTTGTATTGTTTGGTCCATCATAGTTTGCATTCAGCAACAGACAATGAAATCCAGACAAATTGTTGTATGCACTATAAGACAGTAAATAGGATGAATAGTCCCTGGAAATCTGAGCACAATCGGTCAAGAAATAAGAAAACTATATGGCTCTTTGAAAAGAGCCATTTATTTCGAGTGACTCAAATTGGCAACGCACTCTGGCAAAGTTGTGGACTACTCCCCATACATTTTGTATACAAAACTTAAATTTTGTTCAATTTTCTCAAAATTTATGTTTACCCTTTGTTTGATTTTGATATATGTTTTGTATAATGCTTTTATACATAACATACAATGAGTTGGGGGAATGGAAAAGTATGACTGAAGAAAACTGTAAAAATGAGAACATTTGTGTGCAAAACATATGAGGAGTACGGGGGGGGGGGGGGGGGGGGGGAGTAGTCCACATACTTATCAGAGTGCGTTGCCAATTTGAGTTCCCCATAGGAATAAATGGACATCTTCAAAGAGCCATAGAATTTTGTCCTTTTTTTGGCCCGATTATGCTCTAACTTTCAGAGATTATTCCTTCTCTTCACGTCTATGACAGCAACATTTTGCTTGGGTTTCATTGTCCTTTAATCATGATAAAGGTCTCACTTGCATGTCCGAGGAAAAAAGCCTGCATTGTATAGTGTTTGTGCGTTGTGCGTGTGTGTGTGTTTATAAAGTCAGTGTTATTGCAACCTATCAATTTACAGTCCAGTTGTGTCCAAGCAAGTTATGATTTTTAAATAGATATACAATTTTGACATTAATATTTTAGATTTAACTTTATCAACTATGGCACGACATTTAAAAATGTATTTCTTAATACATTTAAATACTATATTGACATGTAAATTATCAAAGACATTTATGAAAACATGTTTCATGAAACATAATTTGAAATGAATGCCCGATCAATGTGACATTCACCTCCTCTGTCGCTTGCTATTTCTGTTCACATGCGGATGGGATGACAAGAGAAATTGAAAAATTTGGCTATAATAAAGAAGAAAAATGAGTTACCCATACATAATAATATTGATATATAGCCTAGGCCTATAGCCTTATGTGATTCTAAGCTTTGACATACGATATACACTTCTGCAGACCCTCCCTGGTCCATGTTCCGCACAAGCTTATCGTTGTAAGTCTATATACAGATGATATACGTAGGGCTAAGTAATTATTAGCAGCCCTAAGTTTCCTTAGGCACTATAATAGTCACATTTGCAGTACGTCATTTGGTGTTTCATATAAGTCCGGCGCAGACAGAGCCGACTCGACCCGATCCGACTGGTTTTCAGTCGGATCGGCTCAGCATGTCTTGCCCCATGACTCCGAATTTGCCAATCGGATGCCAGTCGAAGGTTATTCGAGGCTAGTTCACTGACATGTTGTATCGGCTCCGACTGAGCGAAACTGCCTCTAGCCTGACTGAAAACCAGTCGGATCGGGTCGAGTCGGCTCTCTCTGAGCCGGGCTTTAGTCAGAAATAACCGACTCTACATGGATTTTCTTTAATCTTACTTCGTAATTGTACGAAATGGAGCCGTATAAAGTGAAACAATTACCGTGGGAATCATCTAAATCATCTAAAAAATAGACTAAGAACATGAAGAATGAAACTTCATGTAAGCCAGTGTGGATTTATGAAAATGTGCCCTAAATTATATAAAGTGTGTACCATGAGCTTTCAATAATATACTCTGTAGGCTATAATTTTAGTTTTGCATTAAAGGGGACCACCAGGCAAAGAACAACACTTAATTATATGTTTTGGTACCGTTTTGTGATATCAAATAGATACCCAACATTTTGCAAAGGGTTGTGTAATTCATAAACAAAGCAATTAATCTCCACCACTTACGGAAGCACTACTATTTCCTGGTTCCGTACGGGCCAAACTTATGCGAGTGCGCCAATGCTATTCACGCGTACGTTTGGAGACAATAGATTCCCGGGCGATTCTTTCGCTCTGGACAAAGTAGTCTCGTACATGCAGACCCATGCATGAACGCATGCTTTAGAATAGTGATGCGTTTTCTAATTATGTATTTTTTTCTGGAAACATATTTTTATGAACTTGTTGATGGAATGGAATACTAAAGATACCTTTCATTTATAAGAATATTATTTTTGGGTGGTGGTACCCTTTAAACTACTAACGGTCATATTCGAATTGCAAATGGAAAATGATTCAAATGATTCAATTGAAATTGGCCGGAATGCGACCCTTCAGCAAGTCGCCGGCCGCGATCTACATGTATAGCCTACAATTATTGTCCATGAACATGCATATTTCAAACGTGTTAATGAAATTATGAATCAAAACCGTGTCGTCCCTCAACCCTGAATATGTCAAGATAAATTGTATGACAGTGTATCGTGACCGAATGAAATATAATGCTGGTTTGATATCTATAGGCTACTACAAAACCTTGACATTGCATGTTTCAGTATCGAGCGATTGATATGACTATTACAATGATTACAATGGGTCATGAGCGTATAGCCGTAGGGGCACGTTCTTCTCGGGGGGGGGGGGGGGGGGGGAGGGGGCTGCTGAGGTCTTCTGCCCAAATTTTCGAATATTCACCTGACAAGCACCTGACAAACTACAGTACCTATATCCTCCAAAAACAGTATGTAGCAGACTTTGCCCCCAAATGAGTTCATTGTACATGACTTGTAACAAAAAGTATAATATACATTATAATTCAATGACATTTTCTCAGAATATATGACTTATAATTTGGCAATGATTGGTCAGCATGATTCTGTTATTCTTGTATCAATAATGTGGTGAAATAACACAATACATGGTATCACTAACATCTCATAACACACACACACACACACACACACACACACACATACACACACACACGCACACACGCACACACGCACACACGCACACACGCACACACGCACACACGCACACATGCACACACACACACACACACACACCCACATAAAACAATTCTATACACAAATGCCGTAAACATTTATAAGCTCAATCAACAGGAAACTGCGAATTTGAATTAGAATAGTCTTGCATTCTTTTAGAACGAGATCAATACGGGATCAATACCAATACTTAATAATTATGCCCTCTCCTGGCTTGTAGGACAAACAATATATGATTCACTTCATGCTGCACTATTGTACAATCATTGTAGTTATAATATATATGTATAAGGCATACCCTATTGTTTATAAATGCCAAATTTATTATTCCACCGTTTTGTTTTGTTTAAATTCAGAATTATATTAGCGCCACAGTATGGTATACGCGTTGTTTAAATGTTTGTTTTATTATGTTTTATTTCATTCATAATTAAAAGGATTTTCGATATGGATCGACTAAAAATGGTTCTGGGATGATTAGGATCAGTGTATATATATATATATTTTTTTTTTAATGCACTATAACATTATACAAACGGTCGCTTTTCGTACATACAAACATACTTTCTACGCCTATAAAAAGGCTTACATTCGACGTACTCATAAACTGAATTCAGTATAACAACTCACTCTTTAGAATTTATTATCATCATCACATTATTATGTAATTATATAAAGAACGAAACAAAATAATAGGATTTAATAACATCGCTTTGCTAGCAAATTGCAAACGAATTAGTGAGAAGATGATGAAGAATATTATGTGCCATAATAAATTAACATAAACACTAATAGAAAACTATAATTTTATAAGGGTGAAAAGTCTGAAAATTAAGAAAAACGAAGATACAGATTGTTGCTGTTGATGCTGCGCAGCTCGTGATGGCGGTGATGGTGTTTTTTTTTTTTGGGGGGGGGGGGGGGGGGGGGGGAGGGTGCGGAGGGTGCGTAGAGGTTGAGACGAGCAGAATTACGCAGTCTCCCGACACGTTTCATGGTCAGTTGCGTGTGCGTTCGGCAAGAATAAATTGGTATAAATTGAAGGGTGTGATTATACTGATCGAATTTGTGAGCGCATTCCCCGTATAACGCATACTATTCCCTTGCCTAAAATGAACAGAAAATTCATACTTTCATACAGCTATGGTTGTGTACATCTATTCATGACAAGTTTATAGATTTGAAAACTGCCTGCATTTCTGATAAACTATGAATACAAAAATGCAGGCCATGTATACATGCGAAATTAATCATTATAAAGACGGTGCTGCTGCTTCGATCGTCTCCGCAAGGAGTAAACTTCTTGTTCTGTATAGTATTCGATCATAATAATAATAATAATAACAAAGAAACACTACAAAACAGTATAATCAATATTTACAATATCAAAACAATGTTGGTTTGGAGCCTATAAAAAGCGGAAGCTAATTGGGACCCTATTGTTTGTTGTGAAAAAAAAATGTTAAAAGCTAATTTTTATAACGTTGCTGGGAAATTATATACAATCGAGACTGCAAATTATTGATTTCTTATACCTAACATCATATCGTACTTTCTTATAATATAGTATACAGTTTTTAAATGTTTGTTTTACTATCGTTTCTAGTCTACAGTCCCGACCTTCACGGAGTTTTCTTCCGAGCGAATTTTAGTCCTTGTATTGCACGAGGAAACCGTATATGGGCATACTAGCTAGTATAGATCTGGCAAAGCACACACACACAAACAAACAAACAAACGAACAAAAGCAAACACACAAACAAACACATAAATAGATCGATAAATAAATAAATAAATACTGTAACAAAAACAAAACAAAAACAGACACACTTATTTTTACTAACGCACATAAAAACTGATGTGTAGAAGGAGAAACATATTTTTGTCACTATAAAAGTGGGCAAGTTGAACATTTCCCGTGATACATCAAACTTCACAGAAAAGGAAAACTGTTATCGTGCAGTATTATGCCATATGATGAAAAAAAAAACATTAATTAATGAAACGTATACTGAATTACCCCAACGAGCATTATTATAGGCATAACGAGTATGCAAAACGTCTCAGTAAACGGTGACCGAAATTGCAAAATAATACAAAATAAAAACAATTTCGCATTTGAATACAATATATATATATATATATATATATATATATATATATATTGAATTGAGAAATACTGTGTAAAAATACCCATATCAAACGATGGGTAAAATGGACCTTTTGACAGATAAGATCGTTGCACCCCAACAAGCACTATGCATAAGGCCTAAAGGATTACTATACGCGCTCAAAAAAGGTGGGGAATCAACAAAGAACCAAGACCGAAATAACTACGACAGGAAATAGATTCGTTAATTGAAATGTCACCAATGAGAGTGTTGATAAATGAGGCAACAACTTTCCATTCTTCGGTCTGAGGGGCCCAAATCAATATACCATGGCACACAAAGCTGTAGAAGAGGAATTGAAGACCACTTTATGAATAGAGTGTCAATTTACATTCGATCTTACATTAAAATCCAACTTACTACGACAGGGAAGTGGATTATCAATGAGAAACAATGAGAGTGGCGATACTTTAAATCACTTGTTTGGTCCAGGGGTCCAAATCATTGCTCACAAAGCCAAGAAGATGCAAGACCACTCTCTCTTTCTGCAGTATTGTATTTCTGTGTCACCCATGAAACTGAAAAGGGCGCCAATTTCCATTCGATCTAACAGGTGGTATTAGCTGAGGAAGAGAGGGAAGCGAGCAAGCACCCATGCGTTACAACACGCGCATGGATATGTCGCAGTGCGGATCAGTTATACGACGACGATCTATCACCGTGCATTGGCGATTACGATTTTGCTGCACCTGTGGATTTTCGCATGTACGTACGAGGCACGCTGCGCGCGCGTATCGACTCCAGCATGCAAAGAAAGGGTTTGAAGTACCACTTCAATGGTTTTGTGTATGATAATATGCGCGCATGATATAATTGCTACACTGCATGCATGCATACTGCAAAAATCATTAACCTATTTGTCTATTGAGTAACGTAATTCTAGTGGGCCTGGGTGTATCGGTCAATCAAGCGACACCGCCCCCCTATATTTGTGTGATACCGTATTGAGGTCATTGTGAGCGCTATACATACAGACGCAACACAGTCAATTCAAGGAACTCCAGAACCACAGTGAAAGGCGTGCAGTAGAAAACAAAATGGTGAGTTATTCTTGCTATTTCCTGATATTCTTTTTGTGACCTGAGGTGGATAAAATTAACGGGTGCTATGACTATGACTTATGAGCCTATGTTCTGCTCATTAATAATATAATAGCCTTTGTATACAATTCATATAATCACAAATGCCCAACAATCAACATACAATTACTTTTACAAATTGATCTGTCTGTACAGCTCCACCCAATACTAAAATAGTTTATTATAATAATTGAATGATATATCCCATCCCTGTTAAAGGGGGAGATCCTCTTTTGCAAGCCAAAATTCAAAAGTTGCGAGGTTATTGTCTTATATCATGTATATGAAAGGAAATGTCATTTAATAGCATGCCTGAAAAAATTAGGGCTTGAAATCTCTTTTTCGTGGAGTTATAAGACCTAAAACTGATTAAACTGAGGGACGTCGGTTTAATGCCTGGGTACATACGTATTTTCGGCCGGTGAGTAAGTTCGTACACAGATTTCACGGAGTGCGCGCCAGATCGGTATGCATGACCCCTACGTGACCCGCGCTAGCTACGTGACCCGCGCATAAGTACTAATGTGTGAGCATTTACCAAGCAAAATACCCAAACGTCGCTTAAACTGACTACATGTAATTATATATTCTTTATTTTTTAGATCTTTTTCCGTGACATACGTTAACAAATGTCGTTAACTACGTTAACACAATACCTTTACGAGAATTAGTACTATATTGTTGTAATATTATGCTAAATCAGTTGAACTACTTTATTGACCGATATAGTTTAAATAGAGGGACGCATTCGTTTTTCATTCGTAGAATCCAAATTAGAGGGCTGTTCGCTCTGATTTTTTTTTTGCGTGTTACATTGATCCCCATCCGTCAACTGAAAGCTGTTCAGACGTTTTGTAAAAGTGGACCTGTCCCTTTAAAGGGATAGTTGAGTTATTGAGTATTGGTACCACCACCCAAAAATAATATTCTTATTAAAGAAAGGTAACATTTTTAGTATTTCATTCGATCAACAAGTTCACAAAAATATGTTTCCAGAAAAAAAAAATCTAATTGGAAAACTCCTCACCATTCTAAAGCATGCGTTCATGCGGTCTGAATTGCGAAGACTAATGTGTGCAGAGCGAACGAATCGCTTGGGATTCTATTGTCTACAAATATATGCGTGAATCGCATTGACGCACTCGCAAATGTTTGGCCCGTACGAACCAGGAAATAGTGGTGGAAATGAATTGCTTTGTCTATGAATTACACAACCCTTTGGCTTTGCAAAATGTTGAATAAGAGCTGTTACAACTCAAGAGGGCGCTATTAAAAAAATAATTGGTTTTAGCCTTTTTTCATACAAAATTGTGCATTTAATGTTAAAATGTTTAATGTTAAAATCATGATTCAATAGAGATATCATCAACGACTTTTTAAAAACCTATTCAGATTTTTTTTCAAAGTAGTCTTCGAGCATTTTTAAAAATTTTGAATAAAAATATATTTATGGATATTTCAGCCGTTTCTGATCAGATTTTTATCAAATTTAGTTTATTCTGTCATTAAAATTGTATGTTCTTTCGAATTTGACAGTTTTTCATTCTCACAAAAAAATATCGGGGGGGCACTTCGGGAAATGTGGGAATTACAATATTATAGTCCCCAAATCAAATGATTGATGTTGTGTTTACACCCAAAAGTATTACTTACAACAGTTATGATTATACGCTTAGCCTCGGGCTCAGACTGATTAGAAATAAAATATATGACATTTGTGGGGGGGGGGGGGGGGGGGGGTGGGGCCCTATTATTATATCTTCTGTATACTGCAAACAAACTTGACAAGTGGGATATATTGTTGCAGCCTTGCAGGCGTCTGTCTTTGTAATACTCTGTTGAGATATACCGTTTTATTGAAAAAATAACTTGCTTTTGTCCTAATTATTCATTCTTCCGCAGGCTGATCAACTGACAGAAGAGCAAATTGCAGGTATGGCGCATTTTAGATTTACAGAATTTGTCTGTACTTTATAATATAAGGAATGGAAATTGTCAATGTATAATTAGTAAAAAAATGTAAAAAAAGGGCGAATAGTCAATGTATTAAAATACTATTAATAAAAAGTATTAGCACTCCATAGATGTAGACCATGAATTAACCCATGGTTTGTAAAAACCTCCTTTGTGAATTTGGGCCAATAAAAAAACCCACTTTGCTGGGGAATGGTGTTCGGAAGTCTCTGGGGTAACATTTAAAGTGGTGCACCTGTTAAAGGGTTAAAATATAGGTAGGGTTAAAACCTACCCAAATTAGCATAGACTACATCATACATGTACAGCAGTAAGAAATTTGAATAGTGTGCAATCAGTTTGGACACTTTTTAGTAAGGCTACCATTGTATTAAATTAACACAATAATGCCTTTCAAACAAAACTTTACTCATCAAGGTATTTTTGAAGTTATGATTAATAGTGTAAATATTTTCTTATTTTCTTTATAATTCAGCAGCCTCATTCACAAATATCACCAATTGCCAAATTGTTCTGCATTTTCACAATTAAACTCTTCAAACATGCATGCATGCATACAGATATTTAGAGAATTTATTGAACAATGTATCATGCATGCATTATTACAATACATTGCCAAGAGTAGTATGTCAATTGTCAGTACACACATTCAGTATTCATGTCAATGTAATGAGTGCTGTGCCTGTGATACATGAGAATGCATATATTACAATAGATGCATTGATTATAGCCCGGTCACATATAAACGAATTGCGTAAACGGACGTCAAACGGAGAGCTAAATTTTCCATCCGTTCGTCTCAGTTCGTATGCGTTTCTTGTCCGTTCCTTGTCCGGTGATGTACGTTGTTCTATGTTTTGTACATAAAGCAATGGAGACGACTTTCATCACCGGATAATTTCATTTCGCAAATTTTCTATTCGTTGGGCATTCGTTTCTGCTATCCGTTGATATCTGACCAGGCCATTAGCATCATCCCATCTCCCATCTAATATTGATTTGCGCAGAGTTCAAGGAGGCTTTCTCTCTGTTCGACAAGGATGGAGATGGCACCATCACAACCAAGGAGTTGGGAACCGTGATGAGGTCGCTGGGTCAGAACCCAACGGAAGCTGAGCTCCAAGACATGATCAATGAAGTGGATGCTGATGGTGATTATACTTACTCTTGTGTATTGAGTTAATTGTGGCATCTGAGCACATGTTTCCAATAATTTACCACTACAAAGACATCCAAGTTAGAATCTATTTTCTTTTTCTGCTGTGCATATTAAAGGAGAATTCCGGACGAGTTTAAACAAAATTCAGTATATTGGAAATAAATCAAGGGATGTGCTTGAATATTTTCAGGATTTGACTCTCTTTGATTGATTTCTAAGAGATTTTTCTAATGTCATTAACTCTGAGGAAATAATTAAATTTATTGCACACAATCATGAGACCCTTACGTAGCACTCTCACTTTGCTCAATTTCTTGAGTAGGCTTGAATCCGGTGCCACTGCATTGTGATCACTGCATGTGTCATTCATAATAGCCGGTCATGCAGAGCCAGCAAATTCAATAACCACGTTTACAGGACTTTGTGTCTATTCAAATTCCAATGAAAGCCAAACTTGTTACAATTTCGGGCAGGCAAGTAGTTTCAAACGGTTCAACAATGCAGTAATGCTCAAAGGCACGGTTGAGTGGCGCATCGTGGACTAAACTATTCATGATCGAGCATTGTATTGGTCCGATCAAAAGAACACATTCGCTGCAGTGTAAAAACATAGATAGGCGCATAGTGAGGGTCGCACGTCACAAATTGGTGCATTGTGGGATAGAACAAGCTCGCTCGCGCATTTGTGTCATTAGAATTTCAAAGCCAATTATAAGAACCCACAATCATACTTTTTTCATACAAAATTGTGTTTATTGACCTAGAATATCAGTCTTTCAATCATTAGAAGCTTGAAATCGTATGGAAGTCAACTTTAAAGAATATAAAATAAACTCCATTTTCAGGATGAATACAGGGAAATTACGTGTCCAAGCATCATCTGTTTACAGAATTGTTTATATAGAACTGTAATGTGAAATACAGCTGTATTATTACTTAATTATAAGTAATTATTTTTTATTGCAACATTAAATTTGATAGCATTTTTCTGGCATACTTTTAATTTGTTTAATACTACACCAGGCTCTGTATTCTGTCTGTGAAAACATTCCATGAAATTCAATTTTATAGCATGTTTAATGACATTTTAATTTGTTTGATACATAATAGCAAACTAGTCTTAGTATCCTGGCTATGAAAACATCCATGTTATGCTAGCATTTGATGCTTAATAATTGATGTATACATACTTGGGCAAATGGTTTAAATTCTAATAATTTCTTTCCGACATCTTACAGGAAATGGAACGATAGACTTCCCCGAGTTCCTGACCATGATGGCGAGGAAAATGAAGGACACAGACAGCGAGGATGAGATCAGGGAAGCTTTCAGGGTCTTTGACAAGGATGGCAACGGTTTCATCAGGTAAGCAAGGAGTATGACAATCGTGTGTATCTAGGCATCAGAACAATAGACTTCCCTGAGTTTGTGCTAAGGTTGGTAATGTAGGGATTTTGTTATATATTTTGTACATTTTCACCCCTGCTATCTGTTTATTTACTATGCCATTACATGAAGATGAACAAGACCTGAGAAGCCTTCGGGGTCTTTGACAAGGACGGCAACGGTTATATACCAGATAAGCGAAGAGAGCGATGATCCTATTTGTATGTAATGTATCTAGGCAACGGGATGATAGATTTCCCTGAGTTCCTGACCATAAGGTGAGGAAGATGAAGGAGTCGGGGCAATAAGGAGGCTTGGGAAGCTTTTCGGGTCTTAAAGGGGAATTCCACCCCAGAAATGTGATGTTTGCTATAAAATGAAGTGAATATGAAGAATCATGATCGAAAATCTGAGCCAAAACAGTAGAGCAATAAAAAAGTTATGACAGGATGAAATTTGCTCCGATTTTTAGTATCGTTCGCAATTACTATCGATCGTGACGTCACTTGCGAGCTGCAGCCATTTTGACTTCTACATGGAAATTTACAAAATTTAAATTTTCTTAATAACAAAGCAAATTTAAGAGCTTACAAATTCCAAAGAGGTTGGCCCATCGATATTCTTCTATGAATTCGTGAAAACAAGCAGAGAAAAATGAATTTTTAGCAACGAAAATGAGAAATAAGTGTATTTTCATGTACTAAAGCCATGGCGAGTTGCTCGTCAATGATGTTGCATATGGCGGCAATTTTGAAACGATCGCTCATTACTACATGATGTTCAAATAGGTATAACTCCCGTGTTTCTTGTCTGATTTTGATCAAATTTTCACCAATTATGCCTCTTATTCTGCTTATTCAAATAACGAATGGTTTTATCAGGTCCGGAATACCCCTTTAAATAAAGATGGCAACAACTACATCAGGGCCCCTTTGCAGAAAGAGATACAATCGATTGTAAGTTATAATTGATCGTAAGTCCAAAAATTAGCACGTTTCAACTAATCCGATTTGCGCATTTTGAACACATGATCTGGACTGAATTACAATTGAATGTAACTTACAATCGATTGTATCTCTTTCTGCAACGGGGCCCAGGTAAGCAAAAAGGATGACAGTGGTCTTGTCTTCAAGTCATTTAGGGTATTTGTAATAACTCGAGTATTGTTTATCATCCTGCAGCTTTTTCAATTTTAGACCTGTTTTTAGTGCTGTAACCGATCATTGGATTGGCATGCCGATCACGATCCGATCATACAAGATCGGGCCGATTTCCGATCATGCAGAAAAAATCGGAAAATGATCCTCAAAAACATATTTTGGGAATATAAATTAATACCAAAGCAACATATATCCATATGAATAAGCCCAAGGTAATCTTGTATGGGTATGCTTTCATTTAAAACTGATTACCTCTCCTTTTACAAAATTACTCGCGCCGGTTCTGAGCTTAGTCCCATGTGTTTCTGAAAGGTTACGCCAAATTAATCACATGGGACTATGCTCAGAATCGGCGTGAGTAATTTTGTAAAAGAAGAGGTAATCAGTTTGAAATGAAAGCATACCCGTACAAGATTACCTTGGGCTTATTAATATGGATATATGTTGCTTTGGTATTCATTTATATTCCCAAAATGTGTTTTTTGGAGATCGTTTTCCAAAGAAAAAAAAAAAAACTTAAAAAAAAAAAAAAAAATTTTTTAGCCGATCATCCGATCCCGATCATCGATCCGATTTCGAAGATCAATAAAATTTTGCCAATCGGATCAAACGATCCGATCATCAAGGTCAGTTACAGCACTACCTGTTTTAGACTCGTTTTGTCTTCAACGGAAACAATGACAGCCTAATGATTATAAATCTAGCATGAAAAGGAGATCAGGGAAGCTTTCAGGGTCTTAGACAAGGATGCCAACAGTTACATCAGTCTAGGGCCCCGTTGCAGAAAGAGATGCAATCGATTGTAACGTTGCAATTAATTGCAAGTCCGATCATGTGACTAAATGCGCACATCTGATTGGTTCAATTGCGCACATTTTCAGACTTGCAATTAATTGCAACTTTGCAATCGATTGCATCTCTTTCTGCAATGGGACCTAGGTATAGCTTCTTTTACATACTGATTGACAAAGAATGTAATTTAGTTGTCATGTGCACAAATGTCAAGTAGATGGATGAATTTTATATTGGTTGTCCATGCTTGCATTTCATGTCAAACAAATTTGTTTTGAGTGAAGATGAAAATAAAATGAGCCACGTGATTTAGAGAAGCATCAATGACATGGACGCTAAACTTTGTACAAAATCTTAAAATATTTTACTATATGTGACCCGACTATAGCAAAACCCTGCACTTGTCGGTAATTCATGTTTTGAAGAAATGGGCATTTTAAGTTCACATAATGTAGACTTTTAAAATTGAAACAATCATATCTTCGCCAATTATTGACTGATTTGTTAGAACAAAGCATCAAATAAAAGCTTGTCATAAGGCCTTTCTAATGGTACGAAAATTTTGATTGTTACCGACAAGTGCAGGGTTTTGCTATAGCTGGTCACATATGATATACAGTCAACTCTGCCTAAGTCGAATCTCTTGGGACTGAAGAAATAGCTTCGACTTATACAAAATTCGACTTATGAGGGGTTAAAAACAATAGAATATAAAGAGAAGAGGACTTGAATAGACCTTCGACTTAGGCGATTATTCGACTTCGACTAAGGCAGAGTTGACTGTAATATGATTTTCCCCCAAATAATCTGTATGAACCAGACCATGCACATATACAGCTTGTATGTACTGCCTGTTTTTTCCCCTCTTAATTTCCTCTAAGTAATGTTATCCAACCTTCACTGTTACCATCATGAGATATCTCCAGCTTTTGTCACACAATGTTATGACAACCTTGAAGATCGCTCAAGTTAATCAGACACTGCTATGCACTTGAGTAGAATAATGAAACTAATATTTGCTGGAAGAAAATAAACCCGCCTAGGTTGGCTAATATCATTATCTGTGGAAATGAGGGTAACAAGTTTATCCTGTCTTTATAGTGGCCATCAAACGTGATCTGCTGCAGAGAAAACCAATATTGAACCTGTCTATAGAGGTCGCCTGTCTACAGTGGCTATTTGTTTTCCTTAGGTGATCACTTTACACAGGATTGACTGTATTTCACAGGCAATGGCTTCTAGGGTAGAGAAATTCTGGCTGGCTGGCTGGCGTTATATCTTATGACCATGGTGATAATAGTGTAAAGCGCTTAGAGATGATATTGTATCATATAATTTAGCACTATATAAATCAAACCTTTTGTTATTGACTCTTGTTTTTTCCTCCAGTGCTGCTGAGCTGCGTCACGTGATGACCAACCTCGGAGAGAAGCTGACCGACGAGGAGGTCGATGAGATGATCAGGGAGGCGACATCGATGGTGATGGCCAGGTCAACTATGAAGGTGAGGTCCTTTACTGGTTCTGTTTTGTCACTTTGCAATGCTTGGCCTTGGCTGTCGCGACGGTGCCAATGGCAATCGGAAATTTAATTTGCCACTAGAAAAGTTAGTTTTGGCCAATAACAATTATCATGATCCATGACACACTAGTCTATGCCAGGACTAGGGAGTGATTATATCTGTGTCATTTTGGCCTTTTGAAAGAAAAGATTAACAAAATGTCCTCCTTTTATGCTGTCAACAATTTAGATTTGATTTTAAAGGGAACCGAAACCCCCAAATGATTTTAAAATCAATGAAAGATAAAACTTACAGTACTAGAAGTCAATTCCATCGAAAAATTCAGAAAATAGGTTCACAGAAAAGATATAGAATTTTAAATTTCATCATTTATACTAAATTATGTGTTCATGGGTCTACAGAAGATGACTAGTCCATTCACTCTTTTGACTAGGATGTAAGCATTCTTTTGTCTCCAAACGTACATGTGTTCATAGAACTCATATTTGCAAACATCAGGTGCTTACAGAACATAAGACCGTGTCAAGTCTTCATGAGTTCAGGTGATTAATTAAATTGTTAATGAATTACACAACCGTTTTGAAGTGTTGGACATCTATTGAATATCAAATAATGGTACCAACAGTATATAAGCCTGTGTTGTGCTTTGATTGTTGGTTCCCTTTAAGCTTGGTCCCGTGTTAGTCACATGGCCTACCACATCGGCTGGAATTCACAAATTAAACCTAGCCCTAGGTGATCAAGCAATGAATTTTGTTGAACGTCCGAAGGCAAACAAGAGCACATGCAATACTGTAAAACCCATTTTATGCATTTACCAGAGGAAATATGGTGGCACATGTTCATCAATGTTTTGGAAGGTTGGTCCTACATATGCAAGGGCTATGTTCTTCATTTTGAATTTGCATTCTATATTTTGTGCCGTTTTTGTTTATTTAGTTTAATGTTAAATACTGAGGTCCTTCATATCTGCAGGCTGTATTCTGTATTTTTAATTTTGCAGACTTTTTGTGCAGTCTGTTTATTTTTTTTAAAATAGTTATTTGATGTTAAATGAGGGTCAATTTGATCCAGGTAGACCAGTGCAGGGGGTATACCCATCAATGAGTAATGTATTTTTGTTTTGCACACAGGAATGTATTAGCCAAAATCTGTGCTTATGACAAATTCTATCAAACCAATATTTGAAACCGTTTGATTTAGGGAGTCCAACCAATATTGGTCTATTCCTGCCTTACCTCTAGAAAAACTTAGTTTATGGATGGTTACTCCTTTTATATCAACCACAATGATATTAATGATATTTCTTCTGTTTTTTGTTATCTCCTTTTCCCAGAATTTGTTGCCATGATGACATCCAAGTGAATCTCGTATTCGTGCCCCTTCACTTTCCCAGATGCAGAACAAATCAAATATTTCAACAAAAGTATCTTTATACATTTCTTTTCAATGTATTCACTAAATTAATATGATACAGTGGTCTCCGATTATTTGGGTAGGCTTTTGCAGAACCTTTTTTTACCAATTTGTAATTGAGTACCTGATTAACTGGAGAAAAATGCCTAAGAAATATAAGAAATGTTTTGTAAAATCCTACTCATTTCACTTGAGAGAACCCCTATAAATTTTCTGGAGATCACTGGATATAACCTATAGCCTATATGTGTTATTAATATAATGATTTATATCTTGTGCCTGTAGCATAAATTAATCCAAAGAAGCATTGCAGTCAAGTTTTGCCTTGTAAAGTATGCTTTACTTTTTATGGCCGTTTCTTTAGATTTAAAATATTAATTGCCTTTTACTTCAGCTTCCCTTGTGCCTTGCATTAGTCTGAATTCAGACCCTTGTTACATCATACACATGCAAATGTGTATTTAATTATGCATCAATATCAGCTTAAATTGACAATCTTGACTTGTAAGTCTTTTTGTACGTATATACATTAATATGCAAATGGGAAATATTGTTTGATAACGTGTTCCTCTTCACAAATAAAAGGAAATATGTTTTTGTTACTATCATCGGGTTACGCTTACTCAACAAGCGTTGTGCTTTATACAATTTATCACCCGTTACATTTTATTTTTTACACAAATCTGTATCTGAATTTTAATCTAACGAACATTGAATTTGAAGCGTCAGTTATGGTATGATACTGATGCTTTTGCATGACCAAATATGATCAAAAAGCATTCCAGTTGCAATATCTTTTATAAAAAGCAAAGCATTTTCATATATTCTTTCGATACCATCTCTGTTTATTTACCTTGACATAATATGATGAAATATATGCATGTAGCGAGCGTGTTCTAGTGTAGGCCTTAAGCTTTTTCATGTCAAGACTTGTTTTATTTTTACTATATAGAAAAGTGATTATATTTATAGATCAATGTTGTGTACATTTCTGTCAAAACTGCTAAAAATTTATCTGTCAGTTTAACATGTTCCTACCAATGAATCGTAGCATTACGGGTACCACGTACATGTAAAACTTGGTATATGCAACGACACTTGTTGTAGGGGAAATACACACTGTCATTTTTGTTTATAATGCCCTCCACATCAGTAAGTTGGGACTTAAATTGACCAAAACATATTAGATTTTTAAATTGATCTGTTTTGTATATTATCAATTTCATGTCATGAATATATTTGATGTAAAATATTGTTAACAATCTTCAAACATGATTTGCACTGTTGTGTTTTAGTTATTGATTGCAAGCCTACAAATAGCTATCCCTAATGTTGAGTCTAATTTATGATTGTAATTCATAATAAAATCCTGGGACACATCCAGGTTTGTAGCTCAAAAAGGTTTAGCCCCAAAATGTTTCGCCATTTGTTCCACTTCGACTGTGTCCGGCTCTATTGAGCTCCTTGAAAAAGTTACATTGATCTTAGAAAACTCAATTTTTATGTTGTTTTCTGGCTAAGAATGGCTATGCATTTCTTTAATTATTATAATGCTGTCTCGATTTGTTCTCACATGCAGCTCAGTTATGTACATAGTCATAGACGTAGCAGTTGTAAACTGTTAATTTTTATTTTGTAAATTGCATTTACATGTATGGGTTTGTATGATGTAATATCTACCATGCAAACATACCCAGTATTATGTTTAGATATATGCAATTTGAGACCAATGTGTTCTGATCGTAAATGTATTATACAGGGTGGCCCCAAAAACGGAACGGGACACTTCCCAAAATATAGTAACAAAATGATTATGTCCATTGGATAGGGCGTCTTTTCCAATGAAAAACGATACCAAGAACAGTCAATTCAGTCGTGTAGGGCGCTATGAGTGACACCATGTCAGGTTCCGTTTTTTTGTCAATTTTTACCAAGTCAGTGCTTGATAAATCGCACTCACTGCTCGTCATAGCCATTGAAGAACGAGCAATACGTGCGCCATTGTTAGTGTGCATTCAGCTGTGTCCCGAGAGAATGGGCATAGTTGTCCGATGCTATTACGGGCAGGAAGTGCGATTTATCAGGCAGTGAGCTGGTAAAACTTGACAAAAATGGGAACCTGACACAGTCACTCTTAAGACGTCCTACAACAAAAACTTCATCCAAAATGGCTGTTCTTGGTATCGTTGTTCATTGGAAAGTACACTCTATCCGATGTACGTCATCGTTTTGTTACTTTATTTTGGGAAGTGCACCGTTCCGTTATTTTGGGGCCACCCTGTATAACAACCAGGGCGATGATACAAACACACTGGGGACGTCCGTGCATTCGCAATTTGTTATGCGTTTCTACAAACTTTGTATTATATCTTAAAATTACAAATATATACTGTATTTGTTATGACCCTTCTGTGCTAAGTGTTATCCATCGACAATTAACCATTAAAAAAAAATCAAATAAATAAATAAATAACGGAGGTGACTTCAATAACTAATATGGATATTTCATGCGTTGAGATGTAGTGGTTTGTATGTTAAAGGGTGACTAAATTAAAAACGCATGTTGACTTTGGTTGATCTATAATAATGAATACATCGCATATCTGTTGACTATTTGATGTACATTTTTGTAATATTTTGTATAGTATTTTTTCTATTATTTTTGTTCTACCTGCTAAGATCCACCCTCAAAAAAAACCTTCTCCATTGACTTCTCTGACATCACAATACCATTCAACCATCGATCAGCTAGATAAACGTAAACAAAATATATGATCTCACCCACTTGAGTACCTTATTGCATTAGCATTGAATGTTTTCATTGAAACCCTTCTTTTCATGGTGAGTGGGCATTGTATAAAGGTGGTCAGTTGACATACCAATGTCTTTCGTTCATCTAGCTGACTGATGGTTGAATGGTATTATGATGTCACAGAAGTCAATAGCTTCTAGCGGGTTTTTTTTAGGGGTGAAGCTTAACAGGTAGAAAAAAGTAATTACAAAAATAATATAAAATATATGACAAAAATGTACATCAAATAGTCAACAGATATGTGATGTTTCATTATCATAGATCAACCAAAGTCAACTTGCGTTTTTAATTTAGTCACCCTTTAAATCCACCATGCAAACACACCCAGTATTATGTTTAGATATGCAATTCGAGACCAATGTGTGTTAAGTTTTACACACCCAGTATTATGTTTAGATATGCAATTCGAGACCAATGTGTGCTAAGTTTTATCCATCGACAATTAACCATGAACAAATCCAAAACAAAATTAAATAATGATATTTGATCATCTCTATGAGACTTGTCACATTGTGTTGGCTTAGTATAATTGCACAATTGCATATCGAGTGCAAAATTAAATTGCAAGAATCTAGTTGATCCATTTCTTCAGACAAATTTTAAATACATGAATACTAGGTATTATACCTTTATCCGCTAACGTCATCTACATAACCTCTGTAATTATCAAACAAGTGAGTACACTTTGAGGACCAATACAGTTGTTTCGATTATGTGTGTATTGGAGAAAAATCGAAACGTTGTACTCAGAGTGCCCTTGGGTTTGAAATAACACATGCGTTGTAGTCTATAGTATGAGTTTATATTGAGAAACTTTTGCAATTTAAGATGGAAATAAAAAGTAAACTAGGTAAAGTTACTTCCATCAGCCTTCAGAGCTTATGTGTGTCGGTCTTTTGTTCGTAGTTTAATGTTTTGGGGAGTTGAGTTGGGGTTCATACATCGGGTGAACCCCGTGAAGAAAATAATGTCTTTACTAATCGAAGATTTTGCATTAAAATGGAACCTCATTATAACGGCACATTGGGCCATTAAATTTACCTCATTATATCAGAATGACTTGTTTTATTAGGGCTCAAACAGTCAGAATCTACCCTGTAAACTTATAATAGTTGCTATATTAGGTACTTCGTTATAATGAGGTTTCATGAACCCTAACCAAATCAACTTACCATGACGTGACTATGAGGCAAGAACAAAAGATGTATTGTGGTGGTGGACTGGACATGGATGAGTGGTTCAAAGAACAAGAGTGGTTCAAAGAACAAGAATGGATGAATGGGTTACAATGATATGCTGAATGAGTTTAATGACTGAATGGGTTGTCATGAGCGATGTAGTGGCATGGTGAGTGAAAAGTGATAACAAAGGGTGAAAATTTTCAAAATAAATCCCTACACTTACATTTTTATTTTCTTCAAATTAATGCCTAAAAAATACAAATACACCTTTTCTATTAACTCCATTGTGACGTAATGTTCTGGTCTGGTGGTCAGTGCTCGGCTCTTCGCATTTATCGGCCCATAGGTTGGTTCGAATCTTGGCCACGTCTATCGAGTATCGGAAATTGACGATAACGGCCCCATGCAGACGTAAATTATCACTATTTATCACGGGCGTCGATCACGGGGGGATGGGGGGATATTTCCCCCCCAATATTTGAGGTGGGGGGGGGGGGGGGGGGTGGCCTGTATTATTATTATCCCATCCCCCCCCCCCCCCCCCCCCCAATATTTGGGAGGGTCAAGAACAAAAAGGGTATACTGGCACATGTAATTAAGGAAGTGGCTACCAAATTGACCTAATATACAACGTTTTCTTTATATTTAGGTACTACCAGCCATTTATTTGTTCGTGTTATGATAATATGCCTGTATATTTCCGTCTCACTGAAGTGAGATTTATCAATATATGAATGCCTAAACGTTACAGACTAATCAGTGCATAATGAAAACTCTTGACCGTGGACATTGAAATATAACCACTTTGATGCACGTATTGTCCATTTGGTTTATCGTGGAATGTTTAACTGAACCTGAAGATACCTGGAAAAAAATGACTTTCTTTTAAATAAACAAACAATTTTAAAGTGTTTAGGTACATTGTACATTTAAACAAATATTCGGAATATTGTTATGAATGCAACATACAGTTATATAGATAACATGTGCAAACACTTCTATAATAATACAGTAGTAGTTTGAAAATAACTCTTCCTTTTCTATATTATCAACATGATCATGCACCAACGTAATCAAGAAAGGAAACTTTTGAATCCTAACACGAGTCGTGTTACATTGCAAGGCCATGCGATTAAAAAAATTCACACCTATTTAGATGATGTATGTACAGCAATACTTGCGTACTTAGCATTTACATAGTAATACATAATAAATGTATTACAGTCATGTGGTTTATGTTTTAAATGAAAACTCTTCTTGTGTGCCATTGTGTGGTGACTTTGAGCATCCAGTTGTGTATGTGACTGATGTGTATAGTTTCTTACATCGTATCTTATATTAAAAGTCTTTACTCACTCATCCGTAGGCAGAAGAAGTGCGTTCCGCTCTTGGGTTTGGTTGTTTTCTGCAAACTTGATTTCATAAATTGTGTTTATTTATAACACGGTAAATCAGAAACAAGTTTATAAAAGTGAAACTGCTGCCATGGGTATGCTCCAGATTGCACAATTTCAAGCCCCAAAATGCAAAAGCTCCCTACCGTGGGAGGGGGAACACCCCCTCCCACACCCTCCCCCCTCAGTCGCTTTGCTCCCTCGCAATGACTGATCACCCCCCCCCCCCCAATCATGAGTAGAAATCGACGCCCTTGCTATTTATTGAACGAGTCTGCAAAAACGAAACAACCAACCAACCAACCAACCATTAAAATAGCATTAAATCGTCAGCCGGCAATCATACCCCACCATTAATTTAGTTTTAATTTCAAATTGAATGCCTGTAATAAAAATACGTTATTACATTGCATTAAATCGCCAGCCGGCTAATTCAAATTACTATGCCCTTCTTGCCGTTTCGATCTGCATTCAGTATGGCTTTACAATGTAACATACTTGTAAATAACTCAATTGCGTATATTTCCTTATCATTTCCGTTTATATTATCAAAGAAAACGGATTAGATGCATTGAATACATTATACAAAATTGCTGGCACCAATTATTGTGTTCGCCTTTTAATGTTTTTTAATCAAAACGAAATGGGTTCTAGGACCGTTGTCCCCTGGACGATTATCCCCCGGCTATTACCCCCAGTCAACTACCCTCAATACAATTAGCCCCCCCCCCCCCCCCCCCCCCTCGATGGTAACGTAGCGTGGTCGGAGTGATTATGGGGGCACGCGAATGATTTCGGGCATACCATATTTCTTTTTTAACAAAGACTTCCCATTATTTAAAGTTGTTCCCATCAAAGTATAGTAGTGGGGGGCACGTGCCCCCTCGTTCAACATTCAGGCTGGGGGGCATCCGGAAATCTGGATGCCCACACATATACCAACTTCTTAAGCGCGAAGCTCTTAACGGATGGGGTGCGGATGGTTATTTGTTATTTTACAGACGCGTTCCCTCCCGTTCAATCAATCATTATTATTTACATTCGATAGACGCAGCCTGGGTTCGAATCCGGACCGATTAGAGCAGAGAGCGATACTCTGACCATTAGACCAGAACACTTCTTCCTATCCGGTATAGTTAGCTGAGGGTAATTATCCGGGGGATGATTACCCCCCCCCCCCCCCCCCCCCGATACGCTTTATCCGTCGATAATAATACGTTGCTGTTTCAAGATATGGACTACTGGTTTTCCTCCACAATGAATGATCGATATGCTGAAAAGTACAGTAGCCTATACATGTATTGGATAGGTGCACCATTGCAGTGCTGAAAACGTCTTCACAAGGGATCGAAATTAACAGAATTTTACTTCCTCAATATGGTAAGTCAAATATCCTTGCTAAAATATTATTTTTAAAGCAATATATTATATTGTATAGATTTATATTCAGCTTCATGGAAATATTCTCGACACTTTATTATCTTTCGCATAAAAGTTGAAGGTAATATAATTATAGTATTTTTTTCTGTTTTTTGGTACGTGTACGTATTTTTTTAAACTGATTTTAAATTTTATTATAAAGGACTTTTGAGATTTGATAATTGGTCCTTTCTCATGGTACCAATGAAATCAATTTCATAAGGTTCGTCTTTCCATGATTTTCTAATACAGCGCCCTGGGCATCTTGAAAGATAGAATTGAAGCAATATAAGATCTCTAATTATTATTATTATTTTTTTCAAATATTATTTGTATTATTATAATAATAACCATGATAACAATACTACTTATAACAAGTTGTAGTTGTACTACTAGTAGTAGAAGAAGTAGTAGTAGTAGTAGTAGTAGTAGTAGTAGTAGTAGTAGTAGTAGTAGTAGTAGTAGTAGTAGTAGTAGTAGTAGTAGTAGTAGTAGTAGTAGTACTATTAATAGTAGTAGTACTAGTAGTAGTAGTAGTAGTAGTAGTAGTAGTAGTAGTAGTAGTAGTAGTAGTAGTAGTAGTAGCAGCAGCAGCTGTAGTAGTAGTAGTAAAGTAGTACTAGTAGTAGTAGTAGTAGTGTAAGTAGTAGATTAGTATAGCATTATTAGTATAAGTAGTAGTAGGAGGTTTTCCCGTCCATTTTAACACTTTTTTCATTTAATTAAAAAAATGTTTACTTCAATTTCGTCCCAGGAAACCGAGAAGGTGCCAATGCCAACTTTCAATTTCGTCTATTGTCGACCAATTTCACAAAAAGTCCATTAAATTTAGTCGTCCGTCACGCATTTTTGTCGATTACAATTCAAATTCATGGTCACAGTTGCTGAACACATCTGTGACTGACGAATTTGAATTGTACTGGACGAGAGTGTGTGACAAATTACTAAATTGAATGGACTTTTTGTAAATTATAGACGAAATTGAAGTTGGCATTGGCACATTCTGGGCTTTTCGGGACGAAATTTAAGTTAACGTTTATAAAAATTGAATGAAAAAAGTGTTAAAATGGACGAGAAAACCTATAGTAGTAGTAGTCGTAGTCGTAGTAGTAGTCGTAGTAGTAGTAGTAGTAGTAGCAGTAGTAGTAGTAGTAGTAGTAGTAGTATAGTAGCAGTAGAATAGTAGTAGAAGTAGTAGTAGTAGTAGTAGTAGTAGTAGTAGTAGTAGTAGTAGTAGTAGTAGTAGTAGTAGTAGTAGTAGTAGTAGTAGTAGTAGTAGTAGTAGTAGTAAAAGTATGACACATATTAAGTTTAAATTGTGTAAAAAGAACTCGAAATAATAATTTTCTTTAAATATGACACCAAATATGTATATTTTTCAAATTACCTTCATACCTAAAAACAAAAAAATTGGCACGAAGTGGATTTCTGTTTTGCAAACAAACGACCATATCTCACGACTGATAAACCCAATCAAGCTGAAATAAAAATCACCAGGAAGCCTGATTATTTTCATAAATATATGTGACACCAAATATGTATATCTTTCAAATTATCTTCATACCTTAAACAAATTATTTTCCAACTGTACCACTCTTTTTGAGACACACTGTATAAGTAAGAATACCGCAATATTACATGATACCAGGGTTAAATGATTGTATAGTTACATTCGAACGGTCAAAGTCAGCAACTTGTGGTTACAGTGAAACCAGTAAAGTGTCTAACTCCACGAAAATTACTTGGAGCTTCCAAATTTCTCTTCTACCGTGTTGTTTGGCTTATGATAAGAGAAGAATAAAATAGGGTTAGATTTTTGTAAATGCCCCTTTAGTATGACGATATCTATCATTGATAATCATTCAGCTCAAGAGCGTTAATGAACGGTCATATATTATACATGTTATATCTTATCTGTCATGTCTTATATCCCTATCTCCTACTGCTTCTCTCATTATCCCATCTATTCTCTTTCTCATCTTCTCTCCTTTTGCCTTTCTCCCTTCCCTATTCTTGTTTTCCGCATCTCGCTCTCCACTCACTTGCCCTTACTTTCATGGTGTTTTTTGATGTACATATGTTAATGCTTTCAAATGTTGATGTTATAAAAAATAAAAAAAATTGTATTATGTATTGATTAATTGTTATAAAATTACTATATATTGCAATATTTAAATATTTATGTACAAGGCATCCCTGGTGGCCTCCCCAAGTTGGCAGGAAAGACCCATGGGTCACAGAAATTCAAGATTTCTTTTTTCCTGCCAGGCAGCTTGGGGAGATTCACCAGGGGTGCTTTTATGCTTTTATGTTTTCTGATCGTTTTGTAAATTCACTATTCATTTTGTATCATACATTGTACTTTATTTTGAAATGCCGAATAAATAATAATAATAATAATAATAAACCTCATACACGTTATACAGTAATTCGTTGTAAAAGCTGAGTATTTTGTGTGTTTTTTTTTACCAGGAAAGCAGTGTTCTTTTTCAATGAAACTTTCACACATCATTCGGACATATCTTACAATGATTTTGGTATAGGATTGAAGTCTCAAATGTAATTTTGGGCAATATCTGACACTTCACAGGTGCACCTTTAACCTGCTATTCCTTTTTTTTTCTTATTCTAAAGGACAACCAAGTGACTCACAAGCAAGAGGAGGGTAAGTATCAAAGCCTTCATGTTTAATAAAGAGTTTACAATTCTATACTAATCAAATGAATAATCTGTAAGAAGAAGGTTTTGATTGATAGTTTAACCCTACATGGTTATGGTTATGGTAAAAGCGACATTTCTTTCAAATTATTAGTATCACTATTATTGTTATCATTGTTATTATTCATTTCTCTTTACTTCCATTTCTATTAACGTCATTGACAAAGTAAATATAAATTTCAATTTTACAGTAGGGCCTATTAACAAAATAATGGCAAATTATCATGTATTATTATATCAATATAGGATTGCAATAATAATCATGAATTCAGTTCTTTCCCACGGAGGAAATGAATCTGTAGAAAAATTTAAATGATATTGATTAAATCGAAACTACTTCTTACTTGTCATATACGTCATTAGGCTATATAGAAATGCAATGCATTGTTATTATACTTGTTGCTTTTGTACCCCGGCCATTTCGACACATTGGTTGAACGCTACTGTCGTAAAACCATTGTGTGTGCATGCACAAGGATTTCATAATAATAATCTAATTATTTATTGTAACGTCATGCCTCGATGGGGGTAGTATCACTACGTATCGTACGCCTTTTGTATAAAGTTTGTTTTAATTCATGAGTTATATTTGTTTTGTTTAATCATTGTAGCACGGTGGCTAAGTTCGACCGTGGATATTATAATAAATGCAATTTTACAAAGATACATATACTAGATAAGCGTAGTTAACATTTTAAGTTTAATAGAACAAAAATAATAATAATGTATACATAATATAAACTAGACATGCATACAAGCTTAGAAAAGAAACAAGAAAGAAGACAAAATCAGTTGCTTTGCTTGCAAAAATCAATCATGAAATCACAAATATCACTTGGTTAAAATAGTATAACATTTAGATTGACAAGCCTAATATCATTCAGAGCAATATAAAGATAGATTCGATGCAACAGTATAATATTGTGTTTTGTATGGCATTGTTCCTTTTTTCGATGTTACGTTTTTATGCGGTCGTGCGGTTGTTCAGCAAGCAAAACGAAATTGATAACCATACAATTGTAATACTATTAAAAGCTGCATAGGTTATTTGCATTTGATTACAGTATATTTTGACAGATTGCCGTAATTCCGTCAATCATACTTCATATCTATAATTGCACTATGTAATAATTGCACTTAGCTGTCGAAAGTAAAGTGATTAGATTGTGTTCACATAATCCGGTGGCGTACCGTAGGTGGGGGTGGGCGCACGTGCCCTCAATTATTTGACAAAAACATTAAACACGTATTCCTATAAAATATACAATATAAGGTGTGCTCCCCCCCCCCCCCCCCCCTCGCAATGCGTCCGACCACGCTATACTATTGACAAAACCATTATAAAATATGATATTTTACGAATGGCATGCCTAAAATACACATTTCGTTCACAATTTGTTGGCACCCGCCACCCCACAAAATATACAAAGACACTAGCTGTCATCAATCAGGAAATAGTCAAACTACAAGTACTAATACTCATTTTTGCATCCATTGATCGTTCAAATGTATTCATGTATCCCGCAGAAAACAAAAAAGCATTCTCCTTATTCGACCGTGAGGGCACTGGGCTAATCACGGCCAAACAACTGGGTGCAATCATCAGCTCCCTCGGGCACAAACCAACCGAAGCTGAGCTTCACAACATCGTCAATGAAGTCGACATCGATGGTGAGTATTGTTTGGTGTTTTTTTAAAACGGCCATATTCGGGCAAAACGCACCTGAAATTCGGGAAAATGATGTCATATTCGGGCAAATCCATGTCAAATGGGCAAATCCATGTCATATTCGGGCAAATCCATGTCATATTCGGGCGGGATCATGTTATTTTCGGGCAAAAACCGTCTCATATTTGGGCAGAATCGTGAAATTATGGAAACACTTGAAAACAGGTAATTTTCGGCCATCAAAGAGGCGAGGACTTCGGGCAAAAGACTTCAGCCCCCTCCCCCCCCCCCCCCCCTGAGAAGAACGTGCCCCTACGCCCTTGGTTGCTTGCTTGGTTGCTTGGTTGGTTGGTTGGCTGGCTAGCTGTCTCATTGATTGATTGATTGATTGATTGATTGATTGATTGATTGATTGATTGATTGATTGATTGATTGATTGATTAAATAATTGATTGATTGATTGATACAGTATAAAGTGTTACATAATAATTTCTGTCTTTATACAGGGAAAATGGGGATTGACTTTCGGAGCTTCGTGAAGGAGCTTGACTCGGAGAGTGAGGATGAATTAAGACAAACTTTCAGGGTCTTTGACAAGGACGGAAATGGATTCATTACGTAAGTCATACTACGTTGGATCGGCTCACTAGTATAATTATCCAAATTTAAATTCAAGTCATGCGCTTTCCATGTCTGACGATCCGAGATCGATAAGCTATCCAATTAACATGTAACTAATACATTGATATATAATACTTTAATCCACCTTACATACCGTTTTGTTGCTATGTTGGTCAAATTTTTGACAAGCCTTCAAGTTGCGAGTAACAACACTTCGAAAACATGATATGAAAAATATGCATACAAGTTGAATCATCTTAGCAAACCGGTATCTTGCAGACACACTTAGGCCTTTGAAACGTGGAAAAGTCAAGATTATTCAATATTTCGAACATAATTTGACAACTAATATTTGAAGAAAAAAAACCCTCCTCGTTTCGAAATAATCGACATTAAGGTCTACACCCCCCCCCCCCCCCCTCATCCCCCCTCATCCCCATGAGAAAAAACGCACATATACAAATTAAAATTATTAAAATATTCCATTGTTGAATTTTTTACTAGCACATTATCACTAATAAGACTTATCTGACAAGAGGACTAGAAACATTATTTGGCAATTTATT
This sequence comes from Echinarachnius parma, assembly GCA_037951105.1. Lineage (NCBI taxonomy): Eukaryota > Metazoa > Echinodermata > Echinoidea > Clypeasteroida > Echinarachniidae > Echinarachnius > Echinarachnius parma. Next base: position 209,296 of record JBAMJV010002687.1, read on the forward strand.
TATATGATGCAACCACTTCATCACAAGTTAAAAGGACGCTAAATTAACAAACCGTTCATAGAAAATTATGCTACGATATAAGTGCAAAAATAACTACGTATTTAATTATGATAGCAATAAGAATGGAAATAACAAATAAAGCTCTTTTCAATTGTATATTATTATGGGAGTGCGTAAAAAAATGTTCAGATAAAAGTGTTTTTTCTTCGAAGTTAATGAAAGGTACTTTGTGTTGTATCTCATACATGTTCAGTGCGGTGGAGTTTCATCGAGTGGCGATAAGCATGGGGGTCGAATTGACGAACGACGAGGCTGAGAAGCTGATCAGGGATGCAGACATCTCTTGTGATGGGCTCCTCGCTTATGAGGGTAAAAACACATTCGTTTGTTCCTTTGTGTGTGTGTGTGTGTGCGTGTGTGTGTGTGTGTGTGTGTGTGTGTGTGTGTGTGTGTGCGTGTGTGTGTGTGTGCGTGTGTGTGTGTGTGTGTGTGTGTGTGTGTGTGTGTGTGTGTGTGTGTGTGTGTGTGTGTGTGTGTGTGCGCGTGCGTGCGCGCGTGTGTGTGTGTGTGTATGTATGTGCGTGCGTGCGTGTGGTTGTATGTGTATTTGTGTGATATTAAATATAAAATGGTGTATGTATTATATACACAGGGTGGCCCAGAAAGAATTTCATCAACATCATCGACCAAATGTCCTTGTTTTTTGTTTGATTGGGTAGAACACTCTTTTTCCAACAAAATGATACCATGAGCATTGCATTTGGGTAAGGCGTCTGGATCCTATTTAATAGGGCCATTTTTTTGAGGCAATGTTGTTTCCTAAATTTGCTACTTTTTGGTCTCCAGCGATCCTTGGAACACTGAGACATTCTCGCCCCACGGCCTGCCGTAGAATTAGCTGTACAGAAGAACCGCATGACTGCTCTCACTTTCTTCCTTATCAAAGGGAGAGCAGTCATGCGGTTCTTCTGTACAGCTAATTCTACGGCAGGCCGTGGGGCGAGAATGTCTCAGTGTTCCGAGGATCGCTGCATGGAGACGAAAAAGTAGCAAATTTAGGAAACGACATTGCCTCAGAAAAATGGCCCTAGGATCCAAACGCCTTTCCAAAAATCAATGCTCATGGTATCATTTTGTTGGAAAAAGAATGTTCTACCCAATCAAACAAAAACCAATGACATTTGGTCGATGATGTTGATGAAATTAACGATCGTAGGTGTTGCGTTCTTTCTGGGCCACCCTGTATAATGCATGTTGATGACAATGGTAATTGGCTGAATAATTAGCAAGACTAATAAACGCGTAAACTGTAGAGAAGTTATGTCTGCGTGTGTGTGTGTGTATTAAAGTGTGTATGTGTGAGTATGATTATGTGTTCTTGATGCATGTGTTTGTTTGTATGTCAACTGAGATTATTACTTTTCAATGTTTAAGTAATTGTTTTATATTTTGTGTACATTGCGTGTACTTGATTTTGAATGTGTGCAGGTACTTTTATTTTATTTTATTTTAAGTATTATAATGCGTAAGATTGTTTTAATCAGGCAAAAATGTATGATTTTGAAAATGAAATAGTTATTTGGTTATGGATAATTTCAAAGGTTCATTAGAACAAAATCCAAATGAATAACGTAAATTTGCGAATCGTTTGAAACAAATGTGTCATTTTTTTTCTCAAAGCGACATAACAATGAATATTGTTTATAATTATTTCTCACCCAGATTTCGCTGCACTAATGGAGGACCACTGAACTTCACGTACCATTTCGCTGCCAGAAATGACATCGTTTTGCTAGAAAAAAAAAGTTTACGTGCCTTTTCACCCGAAGATGCCTTGATTTGTTGTGTCCGAAATATAATTTTGTCCGAATATTACACGTTTTACCAGAATTTTAGGTGGATTATACCTGAGGGAGGGAGGTGGGGGGGGGGGGGGGGGGGGCTGGGGTGCAGCTTTCGGCCACTGCCTTGTACGTCCATCCTGTCTATGCTTATAGACGTAAACAAATCCCTTCCACGTGCCTTCTTCCAGTCTTCTCTAGCGTGTCTAGACCGACTCTATACAGGGTGGCCCACAAATAACGGAACGGGGTACTTGCCATACTAGAGACTCATGATGCCCGCCATACTGCATCGAGTAACGATCAACCGTGCGCCATTGTGAGTGTGCGTTCAGCTGTATATAGAGAAGAAGGGGTACTAACAATGGCGCACGCATTGAACGTTACTAGTTGCTATGACGGGCATCATTCATGTCATTGTGTCTTCATTATAGCAAGCACCCCGTTCCGTTATTTCTGGGCCACCCTGTATTTCGTTCTTTGCCTGACGTCATTTAGTATAGCTTTCTAAATCAACCTGTGTGTATTGTCCCAGTCACACAAGCCCGTAAAGCCTCCCCGTAAGAGCCACGTATTTGTATGTAATAAAACGAGGATGTGGAATGTAATAAAACGAGGCTATTTGACGCAACAATTCAAAATGATCATAATTCCGCCACGACATGGCTATTGTTATCAGGTCTGTATAATACGAAAACACAGTTCTGCCACGTATCGTCACTTATCGCCGCGTATATTGCCACGGAATAGCCCCGTCGCATTGCATTCCACATAATCACAATATATATACGTGACTACTACACGGGATGGCTTATACGAGAATGTGTGGCTGGGATATAAATGTATAGTCAATTCAATCATATATTTAGAAATCCACCTTGCGGATATGTATTGGTTGTTGCTATCATGCTATCTTTTAGCGAACCTCTGACAAACTTTTAGGGTCCATAAGTATAGTCATAGCAATCCCGCAAGCGTATACAAATAGGCATGTGGTCTACCGTCTACGTGTAATGATAGGGCCAAGTTGCAACAAATGTCATATTTAGTTGTCAACTGTAATGGTAATACTGAAATACTATAGCCAAAATAACCATCGCGTGCTTAGTCCTATCATCCATGCCAAGATAGATTTAGGCGTGGAACTATATCCGCTATAGCGTGTATTTGTTAATGGGACAGTGTAAGCTAACCGTCACCAGCTTCAAGTATTGATTGCATATCATAAACAATCCATAGTCTTCCAAATACATCGAAGTTGCAACATGTCGAGTGCTTCATTCCCAATAAATTATAATATCTTATTCATTGTGAATTGTATATAATACCACATTTTATTGAATGCGAGGTGTGTATCATTAAATGTATGATGTGTATCTATATGATTGAAGTTCACACAAATTATGAATAATGAGTTAATAACAAATAATATACTGGTAGTCAAGCTTTGCGGGCGTCACGTGGTAATGAACATCACCTTTGACCAGACATCGACGCAAGATGTGCATGACAATTCTGCCATTCTATCAATCGCGGCACTGAGAGGTAAGGCCATCGATATATACAAAATATATCGATGGGTGAGACTAACTCTTCCGTGGAACATACTGAATTAAGTTGAAATCACGTGTCTGTGTTTAGCCAATCAGTGACTCGTATTTGAATAAGCCATATAATATAATGCAATAATTATGTTTGTGTGCTTTAAACAAAAGCTTGTCTAGCCGAGAATTTGCGTTTTGAAACAAGTTTCTGCCTAATCATTTCACTAGAGTAAAAAATTAGCCCGAAACACGTTCCAAATGTACTTCTGGGCTATAATACCAACATGACCCAGGGACAAATATTTGTTTTTATAAAACATGTAATTTATGAAGAAAAAAGTTTGGCAATAATCTTGGTGCACAGCCGCGATCTACTGTATATCTATTGAACTCATAATTCTTTACAATGGCGAAATAAGAGGTTGAACAATTCTGAACTGTGCCCTCTTGTGTTAACTTGGCTGCTTTTTAAAATGTAAACAGCGTCAAGAATAATTTTCTTTCCACCTTGTAATCATAGAAGAATGATACCTATTAGTTTTCAATTATTACGTTTTACAAGTTTTAGCTGCTCAAATTAACTTCTTCCAGAACTTGATTTCCACTATATATTGCACTCATAAGTTTGCCATTTTCCTATCATGAACCTATACACGACCAACGCTCGGATCAATGAAGCATCCAAGATGATGAACATGTACTACAAATTAATGATATCAAATCATATCTTTATAAATATAATTTGAAAAGATCAAGAAATATTTCTAAGAGCAGTAAATATATTTGAAAAAATATATTCATTTAGTATGATATCTATGAAATTATCTGAACTTATAGCTTATAGTTAAATATAGCCCCATACATTACTGTATGACACATACTTATCACGAATCATTGTATGAGAGGAGCCGTATGTGGTTAAATGGTAAATGTCATAGTTGTTTTCATATGTCATTTTAATGTTGAGTCTTGTCGCAAGTTTGTATAAAGTATATATTACATTATCTTCGTATTATTTTGTACATTGGATAGGTTATTTGTTCATGACTACAGTTGTATAGCTATCCTTTTTGTATAGGCCTACAAACTGCCAAAATTAACTTTGGGGTTGTTTTATACTACCAAGAATGTGGTCCTGTGCGTTCAGAATATAATGATGACATTATACATTTGGCTGAAATACAACTGAAATAAAATACAATTTATTCGAAAAAAATTGCTCCATGTGTCTGGCTTTTTAAAATCATTATGTTGGGAAGTGTGTATTTTGAACTGTTCTTGGAAGGTCTTTCGATATTTACTATAACTTAATTATAAAAATGTCCGCATACTATGCGGAAATTGTATAATAACAAATAAAAATCAATACCCGCTGCTATAATTATCATGTATATTAGGTGATCAACGACCTTAATATCATCGGATGGTATTGGTTACGACGCCTGGCTAGTAATTAGGAGTTCGTCGGTTCGATGATACAATCCCTACCTGGGTCCACTGAGTAATAAGTCAAACCCAATGTACCCTCATTTGTGGTATATATTGCAATTATCATTGTAACGCAACATAGGCCAAGACTGTCTAGTCACATAGTCCAAATATTAAAAAGAAATGGGCAAACGGCATCATTATTTTCGTCAGTGACTGCAATTCTCCTGTATCAATGAATTTCATCAAGACGTGTTTAAGTTATCGCCCGAGTCCCGACAGTATGAAAAAACTTCTCCACATACCTCGTTGGTCGATAACTAGTTGCAATTATTATGATAAGTGTCTATGTTCTGTGTTCAAGGTGCAAGGTTCAATTTTATTTCATTTTTAACAAGAACAATACACATATTTACAATGAATAATAAAGTCATAACAAAATTTGATAAAGATATACGTTGAAATTATAAACAAGTGCATGTTATTTTACATTGCCAATCAAAAATAACGTTTATAAAATGAATAAATAATTTACATTAAAATGTAGACATAATCATAATTATCATATACTAGTGAGCGGAATCAAAAAGAAAAGAAATGTATGTATGTGTGTTTGTTTATGTGTGTGGTTGTGCGTGCATGGTTATGTATGTGAGTGCATATGCGCATACATTTCATTCGGCACGCGCGCGTGTGTGTGTGTGTGGGGGGGGGGGGGGGTCTGTGTGTTTGTGCATGCGTGGGTGTGTACGTGTGTGTATGGGGGGGGGGGGGGGGTGGAGTTGTGCATTTGTGCGTGCGTGGGTGTGTAGGCTACATGTGTATTAACGTGCGTACGTACATTTCCCTTCGTGCGCGTGTGTGTGTGTGTGTGTGGGGGGGGGGGGGGGTTGGTAGGGGTCCATTGAAGTACACCACAGGTAGGGTCACTGCACTGCTACTAGCCCCTTGCACCCATCCCCCCAACTCGGGCAATGCACCGGTCCACGATATGCATGAACATAACAGTTTCACGAACCACCCTGATATGCTCCAATAGGCACCGGATATATTCACCGTCATTTACAAAAGGTATCTAATTGTCAAATCACAATAGTCAATAAAAACGAAACCGGCGCAGAAAAATAGGTCTCGAGAAGAGTATTATTACGTAATAACGGTGGTGGCGGAATGATATGACGCATTGCGCTACGGTTATAAGGTTCTTTCCCCGAGTCTTCGGACTAAAAATCGATCGGTAATTATAGGGCTCGCAATGAGACTCTAAACTTTCATACACGCACAAAATAGAGAGGATCTAATTGTTTTATTATTGCCGCTGCACACACATATTTTGAAAGAAGATAAAACCTTCAATGACAATTTGGATTTTATTCATTGCTTTTGAAATTGGAATTCTCAATGGAGATTTGATTATCCCTGACTATACATTGTCAAAAGGCAATGTACCCAATTTATTTCAGACCTAAATTTCCAAATCTAAAAGGTCAATATTAATCTTTCTTTTGAATTGAAATCACAAAATGCACTTCACTTGTAAATAACAATACTATACAAATATTTAAAAAACACCATTATTGGTGTATCCAAATAGCATAACCATAAAGTGTGTTGTCGTGCATGGATAAGGCATTTAAATTTTTTCTTTTGTTGTGCCCAATTAATTGTATTTAATATTGAATTATACTGCAATTCATTACACAAATGTGTACCGTGACAAGACGTTATAACGTTCAATAATTAAAGCAAATAATAAAGAACGCTGTTTTACAAAGAGTTACTATGGTATAACAATCAGATACATGGGCTCTTATTCATGAATTACAACTGTACAACGGGAAAGCCTTTATCCCTTCTTTTGGAAAAACAAAATGTTATCGAACCACATTTGAAAATATTGCGTTGCTTCTTAGGTAAATCCATTATTACCAATAATGAAATAACAATTTACCGAGGAAGAAATGATTTTGATATAAGCATAGTTTCTGTTACGGTTGTTTTTAGGTTTGAATGTGACACAGTTATGAAAGTATCTGGTACTCATAATATGTATTATGCCACTATGTCATACTTAAAGGGATAGTTGAGTTTTGGTAAGAGCGTACAGTTTTGGTCAAACTGAATTTTCGTAACCAAAACCTGCACCATTACATTACAAACTAATAGTTATAACTTCACCATGCTCGAAAGGAATACAAATATTATTTACAAATGACTGAGTAAAAACTAAAAAGCCTATTATCGTTCAAAAAGAGCCGTTAAAACTCAAGAAGGCGCTCTCTAAAACTTATCGGTTTCAACCATTATAAATAAAATATTGTGCTTGCGATGTTATGTTGAAATAATGATTAGAAATAGAGATAATCAACAACTATTTAAAAACCTCTTTTTTTAATTTTTGAAAAGAGGAAGCATTATAAAAACAAATTTAACGGCTGGTTCAAAATTATCTAATAATTGTGGGGCCCCACAATTATTACAAATGGTTATGTTTATGGATATTTCAGCCATTTCTGAACCGATTTGGGTCAAATAAAGTTTATTCTGTCATTAAAAAATTGTATGCTCTTTCGAATTTGACAATCAGTTTTCATTATCTCACAAAACAATTCGCCCTCTATACCAAAACTCAAGTATCTCTTTAATTAATAACTTTCACTTATAATTTGCACACCATGGTTAAACTTTCGATTTACATTCACTAAGTGGGGTGTTGCGTAATCGCTCCCACCACTCTCAATAAAGAGGCGGCACATTATTCCCTGTAAGGACGTAGTACCTTGGTGTGTTAAAATGCGCATACTTATGAATAATTCATCGGCGTTTGTCTTGCTTGGTCTCTCTACTGATTAGTAGTCCTAATATCTTCTTGACCACCGCTGTTGGTCAGTCAGTCCCGGTGAAGCGTGCGATCAATAATTCGCTCATAATATTCTCGGCTCTGTTTGGTGAGGGGACCAGTCATACCAGTCGGCACGAGGTGTTTCAGTCGGACTCTACTACACGCTCTTGTTTGTAGCAGCAACCAGCTCCATTTATACCATCTCATCTGTAGAGAACTTCTCACATAATATCTTGCAATGGTAAGTTCATTATATAACATTTCTGCGTTTGATATTTGTATTATTTTTAAGGGAGGTGATCACGGTGAATCGGAGAATTATTACGTAAGGAATTGTACAAGGAAGCGTGGCCGATTAACACCGCAGTGAAACCTGGCGTGGGATTGCATGCATGAACGAAGCACATTCGGTCATGTAAGTCCTTTCTTTGAGCTCTGCGTCTCAGGCCTATGCGAATTTGTACATACGAATACGTATTTAAAACACCTGTTTGCTAGTTGCTATGATATACGACGTCCTTCTACTAGCTTCCTCCGCTGGTATCGCAGATTTTATGCGATCAGGAGAGTCCCAACAATTTATTATCCTGCTGTAGATTATGTAATGAAAAAGGATAACCTGTTAGAATTACATTAACCCCTCCTTCGCATCGTCCTGCTCCCAAAGGCTATGCAAAGTTACCATTTATATGTAGGTTACTATTGTTTGCGCATTGTCATTAATTTGCGATCGTTGCTATACAGGGTGTCTCAGAAAGAATGCAACACCTATACGATCGTTAATTTCCTCAACATCATCGACCAAATGTCATTGTGTTTTATTTGATTGGGTAGAACATTCTTTTTCCAACAAAATGATACCATAAGCATTGGTTTTGGGTAAGGCGTTTTGGATCCTAGGGCCATTTTTCTGAGGCAATGTCGTTTCCTAAATTTGCTACTTTTTCGTCTCCAGCGATCCTCTGGAACACAGACATTCTTGCCCCACGGCCTCCCATAAACAGAATAACCGCATGACTGCTCTCCCTTTGATAAAGAAGACAATGTTGCGTAATAGAGTACCCCCTACGGTATGGCTCACACTGTCTTCCTTATCAAAGGGAGAGCAGTCATGCGGTTCTTCTGTTTATGGGAGGCCGTGGGGCAAGAATGTCTCAGTGTTCAGAGGATCGCTGGAGACGAAAAAGTGGCAAATTTAGGAAACGACATTGCCTCAGAAAAATGGCCCTAGGATCCAAACGCCTTACCCAAAATCAATGCTTATGGTATCATTTTGTTGGAAAAAGAATGTTCTACCCAATCAAACAAAAAACAATGACATTTAGTCGATGATGTTGATGAAATTAACGATCGTAGGTGTTGCATTCTTTCTGAGACACCCTGTATAGTATAGGCTCGAGCTCGAACAGGAACCCTGCATGCAAGTGATTGGTGCACTCTGCACTAGAAGAACGTTTGTATGTAACATTTATAATTTGGACATTTGATTACATAGTATAGCATGTTAATAAAATGATTTATATCCAAATAATTTTTTTTTTACGTGTCTCGTACAAACGTTCTTCTGAACTATAACTCTTCACCACAATAGCCGACGGAAGTATATGGTCAAAATGAGAGGACAGGGGAAGACAGGGGAAGATATAAATCTTACTTTGTTCAAGATAAGTTGTATCAATTTTTTGAAAGATTATTGTCCATACAAATTTTGGGAATATATAATCATAATCTATAATATGTTATATTGAGATTATTTTTAATTGTGCGTGTGTACACAAAAAGAGGACACTAATTAACCCACTCTTGCAAGTCAAGGGGTTCATTGCATGCTGCATTTTGCGCGAGTATATGAGCGAAAATTCAAAGTGATGTTTGCTAACTTATTGCACTGACTTGTACACAGTTTTGACTACATTATCCAGTGGATAGTTCAAAATCGGAACACGTCAATCGTAAATATCTTTATATCGAAAGGGAAATTCGAAAAACCAAAACCTGTTTAATACATGCTTCTATTCGTAATACGTAATACAAATACAACAACGTTTGAGAGAACCACTATATTTCTAATGAAGTTTTGTGGATTTGGACAATGTTAATAGATCCCTTTAAAGGGATAATTTAGTTTTGGTATAGAGGGCGCTACACAAAATATTTTGTGTGAGATAATGAAAAACTTGAGTGTCAAATTGACAAATTCAAAAGAGCATACAATTTTAATGGCAAGATAAACTTTTTGGATAAAAATCGGTTCAGAAATGGCTGAAATATCCATAAACAACCATTTGTAATGGCCCCACTATTATTCGATAATTTTAAACCAGCCGTTACAAAAATGTAAAAAATGCTTCCTCTTTTTCAAAAGAGGTTTTTAAATACATGAACAATATTGTATTTTAACGGCTCTTTTTGAATGATAACAGGCTTTTTACTTAGTCACTTGTAATTTTGTTTTCCTTTCGAGCATGGTGGAGTTATAACTATTAGTTTGTAATGCAATGGTGCAGGTTTGGGTTACTAAAATTCAGTTTGACCAAAACTGTACTCTCTTTATACCAGAACTCAACTATCCCTTTAACCCTTGCTCCTGTACCATGCAACGATATCAACTTCAAAGCTGCCCTCATTGCCCAACAAAAACTAGGGGAATTTCCTTTCTTCATAGCCTCAAACTAGTCTTTTCACACTTCGACAAATTTATACCAATGTGCTTTCAAAACGATTGATGCTATGGCTGCCTATTGCTTTTGACATTGTGTCTTCTAATTTTTCTATTTTAGTCAGACAATGCTGCATGCCTGGTTATACAAAGAGAGAAGAATAATCTTTAGAATCGCATTGCCCTGCAGTTGCATTCTTCGCTTTGTGACTGGGATGCAATACAACATACGAAGAGCTTAATTCCAAACGGCGCTAAATCCACTTTTTTCAACTTTGGAAAAAAGCAGGTTTCTTTGTCCAACTGTATACATGGGAATACGAAAATGGAACGTTCCATATTTTGATTTTGATTGTGTAATTTCTCCTAAAATTATGTTTTTTAGAAACATGTAGCTACGCAGCACATTAATGTACTGATATAATTAACTCAATTTGTATAGAAAGTGGATTTAGCGCCTTTTGGAACTAAGCTCTTCAATTATTATATTGACTGGAAAAGTCTGTGTATTGATTCACAGTCGCAGACCCCATTATCAGTTGGGTCATTCAGACACAACCTTGAGCCTTATAATTGATAATTATGGCTGGCTGGCACAGAAGACTAAACATGTAAACAACATTACTGTTCGGAAATAATATCGCTAATGATATTCGCTTGTCTCGCAATGTAAAACTAGGAATCTAAACGATCACGACGTTTCGTATGCTACTGCAATACTTTGTCAAATGATAATATCGAATGTAGACACTCGGCTTTTATGCTCTACCGTGGCTCCCAACATCACAATCTCGCATGAGCGATTGCGTTCCTGATAGGTCAACAACGGAACCCGCTGATTGGCCGGTGCACACGGGCAAACAACCAATCAACGAAAAATGTTTGCCCGTGTGCACCGGCCAATCAGCGGGTTCCGTTGTTGACCTATCAGGAACGCAATCGCTCATGCGAGATTGTGATGTTGGGAGCCACGGCAGAGCATAAAAGCCGAGTGTCTACATTCGATATTATCATTTGACTCTAGAAGGCTCACGAGCTATTTAAATGTGTAATATAGATATACATATATAGTTATATACAAATACTATAGCCATATATAAAAGTATAATAGTTATACACAAATAAACTCTTATCAGGCCGAACGCGGGTGCGTCCGTACTGATGATAATGCCATAAGAAGGCATACAATTTGATTGAAAATGTATGTTCATAGGTACCTGTAGATATTCATTTTATATTGAATATTTTATATGCATAATATGATACTACTTTAGTTATTGTGCGGGGATGCACAAATGACTTATAGGGGAAAAAAATAAATGATATATATATATAATATAATTTTGAATAAAATGAAATAAAATGAAATTGTGAATAAAATAGGATGACATTAGGCCGAGCGCGGGTGCGTCCGTACTAATAATGTCCTAGAAGGTATACACTCTGTTGGTTAGTGTATAGTTAAGTTAAGTTATACATATATATTTTAGTGCGCGGGGGTGCACAAATTATTTATAGATGAGATATAAATACAGGGAAACCCCGGATAACACACAGTTATAATCAGGCCAAAAAGATTCTCCTCGTTATAAACGGTACCTCGTTATAAGCGAGCTCGTTATAACGGGGTTTCCCTGTACATACATAGTATAATAGTTGCTTATAGAGTAGTTCTCGTCAGACCGAGCGCGGGTGCGTCCGGATTGATGATGCTACTCCAGAAGGCATTCAAACTCTGTAAATATGTAGTATAGATTATATACATAAGTGCGCGGGGGTGCACAGACACTTTATAAATGAGATATAGACACATAAATATAATAGTTGTTTATAGAGTATATTCTCGTCAGACCGAGCGTGGGTGCGTCCGGATTGATGATGCTACTCCAGAAGGCATTTAATTTTTGTAAATATGTAGTATGGATATATATATATATATATATAAATATATAAGTGCGCGGGGGTGCACAGACACTTTATAGATGAGATATAGATACATAAATAACATAATATTTGTTAATAGAGTAGATTCTCGTCAGACCGAGCGCGGGTGCGTCCGGATTGATGATACTACACTAGAAGAAATATAATCTCTGTAAACTTGTAGTATAGATATAAATACACATGCCAGTGCGCGGGGGTGCACATATGTTTTATAGACAAGATTTCGATATATATATGAATTTGTTTCGGTGAAATGCGCGGGGGCGCATACACAGATACACACAAATACATAATATATATAATAAAATAAAATATTGTCCTCAGATCGGACGCGGGTGCGTACATTCTGTCGATGATAGTGGTCATAATATACATATTATATTATAAAAGATATATAAATTTATATATGCATCATAATAAAAAAATAAATGATAGCTCCTTTGGCTATTATATATGTTTGTATGCGTTTATCGGTGTGAGCGCGGGTGCGCACATATTGATAACCGTAGGTGGGAATGATTATAAAGATTAATACTTAAATTATTATTTTTTACAAGGAGACAGGGAGTGCGCCCTCGTTTGGCATCCACGGACGCAACCACGTTTCCCCCATCACGATGGGGGTTTTTCGTGGCCTCCGCGAACTAGTGCATTCGCACTAGTCAGGTGCCAAACGCCTTGCCCATTGTATATGTTTGGCCTTCGGCCAATTATATAGACATGGCGTAAATAGTCAATTTTGACTGAGTCGCCATCTAAAATAAAAACTAACTAACTAACTCATTTGACAAAGTATTGCAGTAGCATACGAAACGTCGTGATCGTTTAGATTCCTAGTTTTACATTGCGAGACAAGCGAATATCATTAGCGATATTATTTCCGATACTATATCCGCAATGGATTATATATTTACTAACATTACTGTTCTAAACTTGTGGTGAGGGGGCAGCACAGTCAGAAAGCTCTTGAACTGGATCAGAGCTATACAAGTCATAGATCAGATATTTCAAAACATGAGTTTTAATGTGCTTTAGACATTGGAAGGCTCGTTAGTAAACCTGTCTGTTATAAGTTACATAATTATATGGCGCATACTATGACACACCAATATCTGTGCGCTTTACATTTAATCATTATCAACTAATTCATTTACAATCGATAAGTTGACGACGGCATGAATGGCTAATTGTTATTTTGCATCATGTCTTTTCTATCTATACAGGCTGATCAACTCACCGAGGAACAGATCGCAGGTGAGACTAATGCATGATAACTTTAATTCAGTTTATACACTTTAGTTCAGTTTATTACCTGCACTTAATTCGGTTTATACACTTAATTCAATCATAAAATCATACATACAAAACAACTATACTAAATTATTAGGTCACTGCTTGGACCATTGCACTGCAAAAAATCGAGGGTGTTAAATTGGTGTTAAAATAACACCACTGGTATATATCTACAGTGTACCCAAGAATTATTTGGACACCTTGAAAAAATCACTTTAATTTAAATATGCTAGAGCAAATCTTGAAGAAAATGTTTGGTAAAAAGCTGCCTAAAATTCATTGCATGTGTTTATTAGATGCTGCTTTGTTGAAATCAAGATAACATATAAGACCATTTTTGAAAAATTATCAAAATAGTTAGTTTCCTATTTTTCAGGGTGTCCAAATAATTGTTGGTTACACTGATATTGGTCCTCATCAGGCTGTCCTGGACCTATATAGATACCAATGGTGTTAATTTAACACCCTAGTTTTGCAGTGTAGGAAAGCGAGGCTTATAAGAAAATTACAATTGATGCACTTAATATGGAGCCAAAATTGTTGTTCGGTTTTGTTTGAATAGAGTTAACAATTGAATTGATGTCGACATTTATCATTATTACCTTTTGATTTGGTTGGATAATGCCGATTTAAAATGATTTGCATTAGTAACGTATCTCAAAGTAAGTTTAGCAATACATGAAATAAATGGTTTGGTTTATCACACCGCAATGTATTATGAACCCCTACGAACAGATGAACAATTTAATATGTGCATTTGTATTACCAACTCCGTTTTTAATGTCAATGAGTCCACTACGATGCCAATATTACATTATACACATGTAAATATATTTGTGGATTATCAGTATAATAACCAACACTACTGTCACATTGAAAGTCAAGACGAAGAAAAAAAAACTACCAGTATATGTATTTGTTCAGGTGTATTATTTTACTACAGGTTATAAATATATACATGCATCAACTTGTTTTGGTCACGAGCGTACCAGCAGATGTTCAAGCAAAAAAATATTAATAGTTCTATAAATCAAATGTAGAGGCATTGTAGAAGTATAACATTATTTAGAGAGGGTCTTCACAGGTTGGCATTATAAGACGTATTTACAAAATAACGATATGGCGGTATCGCCATCTTTGATTCGCGCAGAGTTCAAGGAGGCTTTCTCTCTGTTCGACAAGGATGGAGATGGCACCATCACAACCAAGGAGTTGGGAACCGTCATGAGGTCGCTGGGTCAGAACCCAACGGAAGCTGAGCTCCAAGACATGATCAATGAAGTCGATGCTGACGGTGAGTTGATTGATTGATTAATATGATTGACTGATTGACTGAGGCTGACTGACTGACTGACTGACTGATTGATTGATTGATTGATTGATTGATTGATTGATTGATTGATTGATTGATTGATTGATTGATTGATTTCGAACCCACATCAATTTTGCAAAGAGCAGAGTTGTCACCACTAGACCAGAACACCATTACAAAATATAATGTCTTCATGAAGTCTCCTAAACATCATTGTAGCAACAAAAACGGATATCCTGACAATAAAAAATATACTTTAATAATAACATTTACCCAATAATTATTGATAACATATTTGTTTAAATATTATGTTTCTAGGCAACGGGACGATAGACTTCCCCGAGTTCCTGACGATGATGGCGAAGAAGATGAAGGAGACAGACAGCGAGGAGGAGATCAGGGAAGCTTTCAGGGTCTTTGACAAGGATGGCAACGGTTTCATCAGGTAATCAAGGAGGACGGGACGACCATACTTTTGTCTTCGAGACATGTACGGTCTTTGTGACAGTTCTTTGTCCATCACTTAGCTGCACTTTTTACCTTAAGCATTTTATTAGATCTATGCGAGTATTATAATAATAATGATGATAATAATAATAATGATTGATAATCATAATGATGATTGATAATCATAATGATGATGATGATGGTGATGCCGACGACGACGATGGCTATGGCTATGGCGATGATGATTAATCAAATAAGTTACCTTTTTATCGAAGTTTCTTTGTTTAGCTTCACATTCATATTCTAAACACGACCTCAACAATGAGAGAAAAGTAGTGAATATAATGATAAATGCATTATATTTGTAGCATTTAATAAGATAATACTATCAAATTTATATAAATTATGAATAATTTTCATCGTCTTGGTCGTTTCAACCACAGTGCCGCTGAGCTGCGTCACGTAATGACGAACCTCGGAGAGAAGCTGACCGACGAGGAGGTCGATGAGATGATCAGGGAGGCCGACGTCGATGGTGATGGGCAGGTCAACTACGAAGGTATGTTTATTTTGTATCATGTTGGATTCGTCAGGTTAAGGATAACTACTCCTGCGAACACCCACCCAAGGAAATAACAGCCATTTAAGTACTCCTCAAATAAATTTGACTGGAATAAAGTGCATCTGGGTGTCTGGATAGCTCCTCCCTATGATCATAGAATGATGAAGTGATGACATCGTTTACAAAGATTTTTAGTTACACTGATCAGGAGGAAAAGTATACCCATTTTAAGAATGAAAGAAACGTTCGGGTCAACCTGAGATTTAGTATCTAAACTTGTATTGTATCATTGAAAACTAATATTTATCATCTACATGTACCGTCTTATATTCTTGAATGAAAGAATAAATCACAACGGCTCATTTTACAGGCTGCTTTCATTCAAATAGCTGATGTTAGCTCATGAGGGTGCTACTTACGAGACGGACCGGGAACAGAGCCGTAAATATAGACATAGGCTCTGACCGGGAAGGTTTAAAGGGGACAATCAGGCAAAGAACAACAGATAATTATGTTTTGGTACCGTTTTGTGATATCAAATAAATACCCAACATTTTTTAAAGGGTTGTGTAATTCATAAACAATGCAATTAATTACCACCACTTACGGAACCAATATTATTTAATGGTTCCGTACACGCCAAACATTTGCGAGTGCGCCAATGCTATTCACGCGTACGTTTTATTGGAGACGATAGAATCCCGGACGATTCGTTCGCTATGGAAAAGGTAGTCTTCGTACATGCAGACCCATGATGCGTTTCCCAATTATATATTTGTCTTTCTGGAAACGTATTTTTCTGAACTTGTTGATGGAATGGACTACTAAAGAAGTTTCCTTTCATTTATAAGAATAATATTTTTGGATGGTGGTACCCTTTAATAGTTCTTAGTAAGAAATGTAAATGTGATTTTTGAATCAACATATCATTATTATGGTCTTCTTTTCCTCTCCATTTCCCGCAGAGTTTGTCTCCATGATGACCTCCAGTTGAGTTGACAGGAGGTAACTATCTTCGGTTCTTTCACCTTTACCCTCTCCGGGTCCGGGACTTATCTCAGCTACCTTCTCCGGAACTTGCACTGTGTCTCCGTTGATGTTTCGTCTTTCCCTTCAACTCTTCAGTATGGACCTCTAATTCGAACATCGCTGCCTATTATGTACATTATTTTATACTGTTTATATTTTAGGGCACAAGAGGACCATCTCTTGAGAAAAAAAAAGACACTCCATTGAATGGTCGGCCTCCTGGTTAGATTATTTGTATGATATCTGACAGGAATTAGACAAATTTGACATTACTTATCGGAACATGGGCCCAACATTCTCCAACTCTCTTGAACTTGATGACAATCTGATGACAAAAGTCTCGTTTTTTAATTTTCCGTTGGATTTAACCAGAAAAAATGAAAATAATTACACAAACTGCAGTTGTAAGGCTTCAAAATGTAGCCACGTTAATGCAGATTTTTTTGTTTTAAAGATTATAATATCCTACGTACACCTTTGTTTATTATGCCTAGGTAACCATCAGCAATAATATTGATCGATTATCAGATCACGATGCCCAACATGACTTGTATTGATACTTCTTTGTTTTACATTCCAATACATGTATAATGTAACGTTTGGTTTCTTTTCGTAGTTCATGTAAAATATAATATTTGATTTATTGTAAAACAAGACCTTGTGAATAAATAACTATACACAAAGAATTAAAAACATGATTCGAGTTGTTTGTTGTCCTCGGTTTATTTACATCCGGAAGGTACTAGCGGGAAATGATGCGGACCAAGTTCAGAAAGGACTAGTATGATACTTTTAATTCGACGACGATGATGATGACGACGACGATGACGATGATGGTGATGGTGGTGGTGGTGGGTGTGGATGTGGTATTGGTGGTGGTGGTGGAGGTGGTAATAATAACTGCAGGCCCGTAAAGGGGGGGGGGGGGGTGCGTTGGGTGCGTATGCACCCCCCCCCCCCCCCCCCCCCATTTAGAAAGGTTCACTTTTTGCCGGTCTCGGGTCCATTTTTTTTTTACTGGTCTCGCGTCCATTTAAACCAGTGGTCTCGGTCTCGGTCTCGGCCACGTTCGGGTTCGGTCTCGTTCCCGTTTTTGTAAATTACGCACCCCCTTGAAAAAATCCTGGCTACGGGCCTGAACTGATGACGATAATGATGCTGTTCATGTATAAAGTTTGTGATGGAAGACTGTGATTGATGACCATGGTGAGTGTGATAATGGTGACTGGTGATGATGGTGACTGGTGATCGTAGTTATGATGGTGATGATCTTGAAAGTTAGAGTACTGTGGTTCTTTTACGGGTTTTTTCCTGCAACATTGTGTAACATATGCAGCAAAGTTGAAGTGCGCCATCTATAGTCTTAGTTCATTTGATGTGAATCGAATTCGTGCCATTGAAATACAGTCATCTAGCTTGTGGCAGTGTGTATGTATACTAAGACTGGATGTCTTATTTAGGAATGTCGGTGTCTTATTAAAAAGATTAATCGTGTATTTATTATGTTGATACGTTATCAGCTTTGATTGATCAATTGATTGATTTCCATTTCCGTCTAACAAAGAATTCAATGATGCAATTTTCTCCAATGGCTGAACGTCCTACTATCAGGTTTGCTAACGTGGCACAATAGGTCTTCCATGAGTGAATAGCAATACGAAATAAATGCACGAATGGTTAAATAAATGCTTTAATTAATGCATACATAAATACATGTACAAACAATTAATGGAACATTAATCAATAGATATACAAAAAATAGTGAATAAACAATGAAAGATAAAAATATGAAAATGAAAGGTAAATAATACAAATAAACACAGAAATAAATTATTAATTTATTACTAATATAAACAAACTAATCAAAATATACATACGTAAACAAATTATCATTTAAAACAATTTTCAAACAAAAGTCTAAATCAGGCATGAACATACAATTACTGGCAGCTGTCAGACAAGCTTACCCCACATAAACCCCATCACAAGTATTGAATCACACCTGTAGTAGTCGTCGGGCAGTGAATCCCTCATCATGGCCGTAGAGGGCACATTTTTCTCAGAGGGGCTGAGGTCTTTTACCCGAATAGTTATTATGATTCTCGCCTTTTCACCTGACAATTGGCCCAAAATAGGTCCTCTTTGATGCCCGAATGTGATATTTTTGTATGGTTTTGTCCGAAGATATCACGATTTTGCACGAATATGAGACGTTTTCCACGAATATGACGTTATATTGCCCTAATATTGCATTAGTTTGCCCAAATTATGAAATGGATTTTCCCGAATTTGATGTGCTTTTTGTTCGAAAAACTCCAGGGGGGCTGCAGCCAGCCGCCCCCGCCTCCTACGCCTATGCCCGCCATTCTCATAATGATATACTTTCTCATTATGATCCATGTTAGTGATGCATATAGTCCATTTAAAGGGATCTCGTAATATCGTAACATTTTCAAAATCATTAGGACTCTAGCGTTTCTCACCGTTTCTCACCGCTGCCTGAAAATGGTTTACTTTTTTATGATTTTGCCCGAATATGACATCATTTTTCAAAAATCTGATGTAATTTTGCCCAAATATGATTATGAGTTTGCTGGAATTGTACATGCGTTAAACTAAAGGGATAGTTGAGTTTTGGTATAGAGGGCGCTACACATCATAATTTTGTTGTGAGATAATGAAAAACTGAGTGTAAAATTTGAAAGAGCATAATATTTTAATGACAGAATAAACTTTATTTGATCAAAATCGGTTCAGAAACGGCTGAAATATCCATAAACGTAACCATTTGTAATTAATGCGGGGCCCCACAAGTATTAGATAATTTTGAACCAACCGTTAATATTTTTTTTAAATGCTTCCTCTTTTGAAACATTTTCAAAATAAGTTTTTTTAATAGTAGTTGTTGATTATGACTCTAGCTAATCATTATTTTTACGAACCATCACATGCACAATATTTTTTATTTAAAATGGTTGAAACCAATGAGTTTTTAGAGAGCGCCCTCTCGAGTTTGAACGACTCTTTTTGAATGATAACAAGGCTTTTTACTTAGTCATTTGTAATTTTCTATTCCTTTCGAGCATGGTGGAGTTATAACTATTAGTTTGTAATGTAATGGTGCAGGTTTTGGTTACTAAAATTCAGTTTGACCAAAACTGTACTCTCTTTACCAGAACTCAACTATCCCTTTAACCTGTATATAATATTCGTTTCCTCGAATGTGACTTGCTTTTGCCCACATGTGGCTTTTTCCAAAACTCTGGGGTGTCTGCTGCCCCCCTAGCCTCTCCCCTCAAGTGCACACTTGATCAACCTTTTGTCATTAAAGATTAATCGTGTATTTATTATGTTGATACATTATCAGCTTTGATTGATCAATTGATTGATTTCCATTTCCGTCTAACAAAGAATTCAATGATGCAATTTTCTCCAATGGCTGAACGTCCTACTATCAGGTTTGCTAACGTGGCACAATAGGTCTTCCATGAGTGAATATCAATACGAAATAAATGCACGAATGGTTAAATAAATGCTTTAATTAATGCATACATAAATACATGTACAAACAATTAATGGAACATTAATCAATAGATATACAAAAAATAGTGAATAAACAATGAAAGATAAAAATATGAAAATGAAAGGTAAATAATACAAATAAACACAGAAATAAATTATTAATTTATTACTAAATAAACAAACTAATCAAAATATACATACGTAAAAAGATTATCATTTAAAACAATTTTCAAACAAAAGTCTAAATCAGGCATGAACATACAATTACTGGCAGCTTGTCAGACAAGCTTACCCCACATAAACCCCATCACAAGTATTGAATCACACCTGTAGTCGTCGTCGGGCAGTGAATCCCCTCATTATGGCCGTAGAGGGCACATTTTTCTCAGAGGGGCTGAGGTCTTTTGCCCGAATAGTTATTATGATTCCCGCTTTTTCACCTGACAATTGGCCCAAAATAGATCCTCTTTGATGCCCGAATGTGATATTTTGTTATGGTTTCTCCGAAAATAACACGATTTTGCACGAATATGAGACGTTTTCCACGAAAATGACGTTATATTGCCCTAATATTGCATTAATTTGCCCAAATTATGATATGGATTTTCCCGAATATGAAATAAATTTGTCCGAAAAACTCCAGGGGGGCTGTAGCCAGCCGTCCCCGCCTCCTACGCCTATATATGCCCGTCATTCTCATAATGATACCTTCTTATGCATGTTTGTGATGTAGTCCATTTAAAGGGATCTCGTAACATCGTCAAGTTTTCAAAATCATTAAGACTCTAGCGTTTCTCACCGTTTAGCTGCCTGAAAATGGTTTACTTTTTTATGATTTTGCCTGAATATGACATAATTTTTCAAAAATCTGATGTGATTTTGCCCAAATATTATGATTAGGCTATGAGTTTGCTGGAATTCTACATGCGTTAACCTGTATTTAATATTCGTTTCCTCGAATGTGACTTGCTTTTGCCCACATGTGGCTTTTAAAAGCCACATGTGGGCAAAAGCAAGTCACATTCGAGGAAACGAATATTAAATACAGGGTTCACGCCCCTAGTAGCCTTCCAGGCAAACTCTTAGCACTTACTCATAAGTATTTTTGGGAAAGCCTCACATCAGATTTTTTGTGAGGTAATGAAAAACTGAGTGTCGAATTTGAGAGAACATGCAATTTTAATGGCAGAATAAACTTTATTTGGTCAAAATCGACCCAGAAACGGCTGAAATATTAAACAAATATACCATGCACTGAGAGCCTCTAGTTGAAATTATGGATTCCGAGGTGACAGGAAAAGCACTATGTTCTGAGGGTCGTAGACCCGAAGAACATAGTGCCTTTTCTGTCACCGAGGAATCCATAATTTTACTAGTGGCTCGAAATAGTGCATGATATATTTGTTTTATATCCTTCGCATAATCATAATTATCGCAAAAACAAATGATTTCAATTAAATTAAAGACAAATATAAAGAAAAACAAAACATTGATCATGGAACCATCACTGCACTGACTATGTTCTGTTTGTGACACTGACCCCCTTTGCGCAATAGTCCTAGCGCAGAGCGCGTATTACGCTATCTTTCCATTCATGGTTACGCGCATTAACAACTAATGCGCACCCAAATGCAAAACGCGCGCATCAAAGTGAATAATTACCCTGCTTTACATACTACACACGTGTATTATTGTATGGAGAAAATACATTACACAGCTAGTGCAGTGCATACCGCGGCTGATTGTTAAATGACGAATTTAGTGTCACGACCACAGAAGGACAACGATGCACAATGTGCACCATTGTCGTAATTTTAAAATTCGAATACCGCTACGTTATACATGAAATGCATCTCTTGAATATTCTTTGGAACTTATTGATATTCACGGGTGAAAATATGCTGTATTTCTTTTTTAAAAACTCTTTGAGAAATCTCGTCGAGCATCTTTCGCAAGCTAAAACAAGACCTCTGCTCGCAGGGAAGTTTTATAACACGCATCTCTATGGGCTCAATATGATCACCCGGCGTTTATGAGAGTCATTCATGGAATAGCATTTACTATTCCATGAATGACGTCAGGCATAGCACATTTTTCTCCATGGGCATTACTATGTTTGGTCACATGACGCTATGTAGACCAATCACTGAACAGGATTTAATTCATGTAGGATATAACAATAAATATATCTGATCTTATAATTATTTGGGGCCCAAATAATTAGATGATTTAAAAAAAAAAAAATATATGCTTGCACTTTTTCAAAAATGTTCAAAAGCGTTTTTTAAATAGTTGTTGATGATCTCTCTATTTAATAATTATTCAATAAAACATCACATGCATAATTTTGTATAAAAAATGGTTGAAACCAATGCCTTTTTAGAAAGCGCCCTCTTGTGTTTTAATGGCTCTTTTTAAAAATGATAACAAGCTTTTTACTTAGTCGTTTGTAATTTTATATACCTTTCGAGCATGGTAGAGTTATAACTATTAGTTTATAATGTTACTGTCCAAGTTTGGTTACTAAAGTTCAGCCTTACCAAAAATATACTACCCCTTTAACGACATTCTGTTTTTTTTATAGGAGAAATTATAGGAGTCTTTTTTTATTGGGCTACATCGTTTCTTACTCACTTTACACATGGTGTCACCGATGACGTTACAATGTAATAGAGCTAACAGGAGTAACAACATTAAAGGGGACCACCAGGCAAAGAACAAAATGTGTTGGTACTGTTGGGTGATATCAAAAAGATGCCTAAAACTTTGCAAAGGGTTGTGTAATTTATGAACAATGCAATTAATTACCACCACTTACGGAACCATTGTGGCCTTATGGTTCCGTAATTCTAATTATGCGTACGTTTTGCGACAATAGATTCACGGACGCATTGTTCGTCCTAGACAAAATGTAGTCTTTGAATGCAGACCCATGATCACATGTTTGTAGTATGGTGATGCGTTTTCCAATTATATGTGTTTTTTTTTAATGGAAACAGGTTTTTCTTAACTTTTTGATGGATGGACTACTAACAATGTTACCTTTTATTTATAAGAATATCATTTTTGTGTGGTGGTACTTGAGCATTTTTCCCCAAGCTATTTCCCCTCTCTCTATCAATTTGTGTCTGTTTTTGATGTTTTCTCTGTCCCTTTTACACATTCCATCTGATTCATTTAAAATTAGTTTTCTCTGTTGACGACAAATTGTATCTTTCATCGGATTCCTGAAGGCGATCTAACAGACAAGCTAATCTGCGGTTAATTGAACCTGAATGTCAATAAACATCTGTTAACTTGGTACCACCTTCATACCAATCTGCTAGATCTCTGGGGTATAGCGAAAGATGTTTGTTACTTCGATTGTCATGATTGTTAATGGCCCGGTCAGATATCAACGGATAGCGGAAACCAATGCCCAACGAATAGAAAATTTGCGAAATGAAATTATCCGGTGATGAAAGTCGTCTCCATTGCTTTATGTACAAAACATAGAACAACGTACATCACCGGACAAGGAACGGACAAGAAACGCATACGAACGGAGACGAACGGATGCAGTGTGGTGCATTTGCGGTCAGTATCATGAGTATGATCTACTGCATTATTGTGCAGAACATTTCCAAACACAGTGTTACATTTCGAAAGTAACAACTTGAGATACAATACAAAATAAATATACTGCATAATTATATAGAAAACATGGCATTTGGCTTAGTGGAAGGGCGATCGTCTCATGGACGGGAGGTCGTGGGATCGAACCCCGGCCGGGTCATACTAAAAACCATATGCTGCCTAGCCGGGCGTTCGGCGTACATAGACTTGAGTAGTATTAACATTAATGTTAGGTGTTCATCACCTAAGTGGCTGCCCTGTGTAAAATACAACGCTATTTGATTTTTTTTAAAAAAGGGCCCGAGTTCCGATCATAGAATCTTCATCAGAGGCAAACGTTAAAACTAGACGAAGACAAAAGAGCATGATAAATGCACACCAACTTCGACAGGGGGAGGAAAGAAGACGGGACGCATCACAATGTTACGACAAAACGAATTAATCAACTTGTGACAAAATGAATACACAGCATTATGCATAAGGGGCATTGATGAATTCGACGCTGAATACGAGAGCCCATTTATCAACTTTGATATTAACACATTTTTTGGATGAATGCTAGAATATTTATAACCAATACACAACATTATGCATAAGAGGCATGGATTAATTCTACGCTGAATACGAGAGCGCATTTATCAACTTTGATATTAACACATTTGTTGATGAATGCTAGAATATTTATAACCAAAAAGCTTTAGCGCGTGTGGTGATTAAGAATAACATATTCACATACGTATGAGAGAAAAAAAACACCGATCAGACTTAGGACTGCATGGTACATATTATCGGTATTATCAATGTTATAAGAACATGAACTGTATTTAAAGGGATAGTTGAGTTTTGGTATAGAGGGCGCTACATACAATAATTTTTTGTGAGATAATGAAAAACTGAGTGTCAAATTCGAAAGAGCATACAATTTTAATGACAGAGTAAACTTTATTTTATCAAAATCGGTTCAGAAATGGCTGAAATATCCATAAACATAACCATTTGTAATAATTTTGAACCAGCCGTTAAAAAATTCCAAAAAATGCTTCCTCTTTTCAAAAAATTGTAAAAGAGGTTTTTAAATAGTTGTTGATTATCTCTCTATCTAATAACTATTTCAACAAAACATCACATGCACAATATTTTATTTAAAATGGTTGAAACCGATAAGGGTTTAGAGAGCGCCCTCTTGAGTTTTAATGGCTCTTTTTGAATGATAACCGGCTTTTTACTTAGTCATTATTAATTTTGTATTCCTTTCGAGCATGGTGGAGATATAACTATCAGTTTTTAATGTAATGGTGCAGGTTTTGGTTACTAAAATTCAGTTTGACCAAAACTGTACTCTCTTTATCAGAACTCAACTATCCCATTAAACTCCTTCAGTGGGTTCTTCAAACTCCATTGACAGTAGGTGATAAAATCTGACACATTCAAATTAACTTCTTTTTTTTAAATAAACTGTATAATTATGTAAACGGAGTCATTTTTCTATGACACTGTCAAACATAAATGAACAGAATCTTAGAATTATATTATTAAAATTATTATATTATCATGATTATGATCGAAATCTCAAATAAAACTTATGTTCAGAACATTCACAAATGTAAAAATGTGAAATTTTAAAACAAAATTTTAGTCATTAGATCGTGGGACTAAGCTTTCAAACCTAGTAGAACCTTCATCACTTAGGCAAAATGTCAACAATTACAAGAACACAGGCAAAAACATGTATACAAACGGGGGTGGGGAGAAAGGGGGAGGGAACACAACAATGTTGACAAATCAAATGAGCCAACAAGCCAAGGATACATGTCGCATATGGGACGAAGATTAACTCGAACGCTTAAAGGGATAGTACAGTTTTGGTCAAACTGAATTTTAGTAACCAGAACCTGCAACATAACACTACAAACTATACACACTACTAGTTATAACTCCACCATGCTCGAAATGTATACAAAAACACAAGAGAGCGCTATCTGAAAACGCATTGGTTTCAACCATTTGTTAAAATAATTATCAAATTGAGAGATCATCAACAAGTACAGTATTTAAAACCTCTTTTGTATATTTTTGAAAAGTGTACGCATTTGTTTTGTTCTAACGGCTGGTTCAAAATCGTCGAATTATTATGGGCCCCACAATATTTACATTTTTTTTTTTTATATTTATGGATATTTCAGCTGTCTCTGATGATCCCGGAAGGATGGGAACGTGTTTCCTCAGCACACAGGCGACTGGCTAGAATACTCCCTAGGGAGTGGAACATGTTCACTTAATGTGCAGGAATGGTTGCAGTTTGTATCCGTTGACCGGGGTTATAATAAATGTGTAAAGCGCTATGATTCCCACGGGAATAGCGCTATATAAATAACCGTTATTATCATAATTATTATTATCAAACAAAGTTGATTCTGTCATTAAAATAGTGTGTTCTTCAAAAGTTCAGTTTGTCATTACCTCTAATGGATTTCCTCTTTTGGTAAGCTCTAAGTTTTAAAAAGGCGTATGCTACTACATTACTTTAAAGAGATTCAGTTTTGGTAAAGAGGGCGCGTCAAGAAATAATGTTGTTGTGAGGTAATGCAAAACTAAGTGTAAAATTTGAAAAAAGCACACAATTTTAAAGACAGAATCAACTTGTTTGATCAAAATCAGATTGTTGACATTGAAATTACGGCATGATCATGAAGCAGTGTTGATTTCGTATTATAATGAATGGTTCTACTTTGATTTATTTTTTGTCCAGAAAAAAAGAACTCCTATACTGAACGGCCTTGAGAATAACATCCATTTTCCTTTGATTCAAGGACGCTATGTTAAATAATTTCTGGGAGATGATTTTTTTTTTCCCGCGTAATATACATAAGATTTAGAATGTAATTTAGTTGAAAATTACGTCTACGTTTTCCTAAAACTATCGTTCACTTTAAAATGAAAACAAAATCGCATCATGCATGAATTAGCAATATTTCGCTGTTAAAATTTTTGATTAATTCTAAAAATAATAACCAGCATATATAATTCTTTACTTAGTGATACAATATCACACGAATGAATCATATTTCTTTCTGTTTTACCTTCGACTCGAGTATGTATAAGTGGCATATAGCATGATATGACTGATTGCATGGAGCACGAAATTTGTTTTAGGGGGGGGGGGGGCACCTTATGATTTTTCTTTGTTTCTAAATGTATTTTACCCTTACGTTTTTACAAATTGTTTTTGTCAAATTATTGGGAGGGGGCACGTGCCCCGCTGTGCCCCCGTAGCTACGCCACATGGTATGCAATCATGTCGTTATTGAGAAGGCATGGTTGCGCTTTAGAAAAGTCAAAGACCTGATAATAGCAAAACATAATTACTCGAAGATTAATACACGGAAAACAGGTCCTAATGTATATCGTGGTCATGCGAGACATCATTAAAATGAATTATGTTCCATAATCGCTCTTTATGTATTTTGTGAGTGTTCATTGCGTTCGTGAGGAGACCCGACTGATCAAACACCTGCTTGGGAATAGTAAACATGATATCATGTCGATGGGAGAGTTAAGAGATGAACATGATGAAGTGAAGAGAAAATTAAAGGTATATTGCTTGAATAAATAAATTAACGAAAAACTGTAAAAAGGATAGTGCAATGGGAAATCCTTTTAGCCAAATATTAACAGTGTTGGGAAAGTTATCGTAAGTATTCATATTGGCCAAACTAATATTGATCACTATTGTTGAAATAGTATTTAAAAATGGTGTGTGTGCTAAAATTCGAACCTAATTAAAGTTAAATACAGAAATATTGATTGAAACTTAAAATCAAGCTTCAGAATACCACTTAAATTGGGCCTAAATTCACCGCTCATTAGCCCCTGAATCTTGGTAAAATACTTTTTTGTTATTCGAACATTATATTGCTCAAATAGTCAATATCAGCAGTTATGTCCAAATCTTTACATTAACAAAAATTA